>JAOXYF010000018.1:3509719-3535838 GCA_028565775.1 Sternarchorhynchus goeldii | reverse complement strand
CGAGGGTGGTGGGGGTGGGGGGTGGGGGTGGGGGCTTTATAAGCAGGAAGTGCCTCCCGAGTGCCGTTAGTCCTTATTCGCGCAGTCTGGCAGGAGAGCGGCTGGGTGGTGTGGCAGGAGAGCCGGTCCTTTCCTCCGCTCCAGCTCCGACTCTTCTGCCAAGCCTCTCTCGGACTGTGTCTCTTTCTCCCTCTCACTCTCGTTCTCTCTCACTCTCTCTCTCTCTCTCTCTCTCTCTCTCTCTCTGCCTCACTCGCTCTCATCCCCCCATGCCTGCTCACCAATAAATGAGCTCCAATAGGCACCGCACATGACAGAGCACAGGCTCTCATTTTTTTGTATTTTTTCTTTACTGGCATGAATAATCAATGCTACACTCTTGATTTCAGCCTGGGCGTCCGGGCGGTCGTGAGGGACAGCGGAATCAACCCCCCCAACCCCCCCACCCTGTGCCTACAAAGGGGGTCTCCATCATTCCCTTTTCACACTCACGGCTGCGTCTGTGTTTCTCTTTCGTGACACTGGTGGAGCTGCTGAATCGCAGGGTGGCAGCGGACAACCCCCCCCCCCCCCATACACACACACACACACACACACACACACACACACACACTTCACTTACTCGAGATTCCGAAGGGAACTACAATAGGTTGGGTTCAACACGCAGCAGAATTTCATTGCATTTGAAAGGACAGGCTTAGTACAGCTGAATATTATCCAGTGTACGAGCTCGTGCATGTTAAGGGTCTGTATCTCGTGTTCACTCGAGGAGAGGAAACCTTGTCCAGGTAAAACAATGCACCTCATAAAGAAACAGATCTGTGATTAGGACCTACCGTGGGCTGTGTAACGGCTGTTCCCCTACAACTGCACACTTTAACAGTCCTTCACTTCTCAACATGCTCTCCCTTTGCTTTGAGTTCAAGGCAGTTCAGACTTCCAACAAACTCCTTAAAGAACGACATGTTTCATTATTATACAGCGACAGAAGCAGGGAGTAAAAAGTATGAAGACCTACAATCCATATTATCATCAATCCATAACTCCATAATCAATTAAATAACATTATGTCACAGCTACATCAAACAGCATCATGTTCTCCACCCAGACTCAGCCCTGCTGAGTCTCTTTCTAGCACTGATTTGCAACAGATACTTTTCCAGGCGGAGGCAGAGAAAAAAAAAAACAAACAAAAAAAAACCTCTACTGGTCAGCAGGGGGCTCCACGTGCACAGCCAGGTACAGGAAACAACATAGCCACTGCAAAATTTCTTTTTTTTGTTGTTGTTTACTGTATTCAAATACTAGAAAGAAACCAATTTAAATAAAATAAATAAATACATTTAAACCTGCCACAAATAATCAAGCTTCAACTAATTCAAGTTCCAAAGTCAACCAAATGTTTATTCTTGGGACTGAAAACCAATTCACCTGTGGGTTTAGTGAGGTTTGGCCAGAGGCTACAGTCACTTAAGGGTTTATACTACAGTCTTGCATTTCTCCCTAAATAAGATAATTAATTAATTAGCACTGCCATTCTCAGACGTGCAAATCATGTTCTCTAATTTACACACACACATACACACACACCTAAGAGCTGAAGAGATGAAAGGCTGGACATAAAATTGACAATAGTCCATTCACTCTCTTCAAACACACACACAGATCACAGAGAAACCAAACAAGCACTAGCAGCTCCCACAATGATCAGTACAGAAGAAAGAAGAAACCTTGAACCGTGAGGTGCACTGTATTCACAGGACATGTGTGCTAACCAAACGCCGTATTCGTTTTTCACTTTATGACTCTGATGTGAATTAAAAAAAATATCACCAAACTGCTAATCACAATAGGCTTTAGTTACCCACAATACCTTAGATTCTTTACTACAAAAAGATCCTTATCCAATACCTTTACTGCTTTATACAGTCTCATATAGCGGATCGATGATGTTGAGCCACTACAACAGACTGGAAAATCAATCGGATCTTGTTATAATCACCATTTAAAGGAACTGAAGCATTTCCAGTGTATCTCAAGAGCTTTGAGATGATGGCATTCATGGGATTCTAATGCAGTCCAGACAATAAGAAACGCTTATGGCATCTTCCATTGTGCTGCAAACTTGCTCGGTTTTGGTTGAACACGATCAGGATCTAATAAGTCTAAAAGGCTGACAATCGCCAACATTTCAACCAGCTACTGGGGAATATTTGAGGAAGAAACGATACTAATGGGATTTAGAAAGCAAGACAATGGAGGCATTGGGAGCAATAATGTGGCATTTCAGCGCTATCCGTCATGTTTTGAACTGTATGATGGCAGAGTTATTCCACTTCACGCTGAAACTGCATCAGCACCATTTTGATGAACACAGGGTGAAGCAACAGAGACAGAAGGTAAAGCATCAGTTTCCCTAGCCATTCATCTATGACAGTCTGTGTGTAAATAGCCTGTTTAGTTTTCCCCCAATCTCACAGCGTGATTCACTATGACATTATGAGTTTAGCATCGGGGTATGCAATCTTAAGCTTCTCCCACCGACAGATGGTAATCTATGTATCTGAAAAGACTCAGTACTAGCAATGTACACCTCATACCAACTCACAAACCAGCCGTGAGTGGGTGTGCAGTTCTCTAAGCGAGAACGGTAGGTGCACCAGAGTGTTGGTGCTGAGATCTGTGTGGGGAGACACACTCGTGCTTGTGCTGTCTGCAGGGGCTGCATTCTCGCCCGCTGCTGTGATTCATAGCTGAGCGAAGCTCCGTCCTACACAGCCCACAGTCCTCTCCTCTAACGCCCCCAGCCAGCCGATAGCGGGATGGAGCGTTACCAAAGCACTACGCCCAGGGCAGAAAGGGCTCCTGATCGTTCTAAGCCACTACTCCATTGCAAAGGCCACAACCATTGAAGCATGTCCCTCTTGTATCCCTCTTGGCTGGGTTACAGGCAGTAGCTGATTGGCTGCGGTGGAGATGGTGGGCCGGAGAACGACCCATGTGATCCGCTCAGCTGACAGCAAGAGCACAGAGCACACGGTGCCACTCACAACACTGCGCTTAACAGATAAGAGAAAGAAAGAAAAAAAAACACCACGTGACTAGCTTTCACTGCTTGCCCATTGCCATGGCAACACCATGGCAACAGCTGAAGCCGCAGCGAGTCCTGCCTTCTGCACGACGCAGAAGGTTATGTGCCTCCTCAGGACGAGAGTGGCTCCTGCCTAAAGCCCAAACCGCAAACTGGCTTCATTAGCAAATGGCGAATTCACAATCTGCTCTTTAAACAAACATTCTTGCATGTTTTCAGATAAGATTTGCCATTTTAAAAAAAGATAAGCAAAACACAGACTTCACTATGCCTTTAAGCAATTGTAAACCTGTGTGCACATCCATGTCTAAGTCCACCATTTACCAAACACACACACAGAGCTGTGGTGAGGAGCTGTACACCAGCTCTCTGGGGAGGGCTTGGCTGTACGAGCTGGGTAGTAGCACTGCAGACATACCTCTGCCAGAAATAGATGTGCATGAGCACGTACAACAGAGACTGATAATGTGGCTCTGCATCAGACTGCCTTCAGTGCATTTAACATGAGAACAGGGCATGCAACAGGGCCGCTAAGGAAGTTTATGCAAGGTTGTCGGTACAAATTCACAGAATACATCAAGATAGAAGATCAGGTTACTAATTTATAGGGACTAGCAAAGGTTTTACTATAAAACACAACAAACTGAATGATCAGATTCATAACAACACCACTAACCTGTGAAGTGCACCATCAATTATTAGCAGAAACAAAATCTTAGCATTATTGTAATAAACTGCACCTCCATTTATAATCTTAACCAGAGAATGGACAATAATTCTTCCAACAATAATTTATGCACTGCAGCAAGATCTGTCAGATAAGCCAGGTTTCTGACGCAGAACAAATCCATCCTTCCCCTCATTTGTCTCATTCGTTCCTCTTAGAACATTTGATAAAACATTTCGTTTGCATTTAAAGATGTGCTTTACCTCCAAAGCTCATAAATTATTTCTGTCTCATGCAGAAGTAAGAACATGCATTTCTCTTTACTGGTGCCTCGAATAACGAGATCTCACTGCAAATGAGGCATAAACTGTGCACACAGAGAGTCACATCGGAGGTGAGATTTTACACGTGAACACCTCCACCTCTAAAGGATCAGGCAAAAAACAAAAAAACAAAAAAAGAGCTCCACCCACAGAGAGCATTCACTCAGTTCTAATTTATTAGCATGACTTGCGAGTACAGTGGATGCCAAAGATCAAGAATTTTCAATGATATACTGATATCACTTTAAATGATATGCTTATATTGCTTTTAAACGCAGTGACAGGTGTTAAGAGGATGTCCACTACTGTAGATTTTGAAGAACAGCTTAACCACTGCTGAAAAGCAAAGCCTGCTAGCTGATTGGCTGCTATTAATAAGCATTAACAGTTACCCATGCAGTTAGGGGAACAGTTAGCCAAGCTGCTAGGCTATCATTCTTTTGTAAAGCGTTCATGTAAATGACGTACTTCTGTCCAAGTGTACCACCAACAGCACCCCACCCCTGAAGCAAGGCAACCCCGACTCTCACCCGACCTACCGACACGCAATTATGAGATTTAATAAAGAAAAGATATCATTTTTTAGAATACTCCATGGCACATAAAAACCATCAACAACACAAGGAAAGTGAGAGGCGTTTCTCCTCAGTGTGACCAGTTGGAGCTCCTTTTCTTTCTCATCGGTGTCATACTGTGTGGCTCCCGAGATTGAATGGCTGTCCTTGGTGCCACTTCTGTTGCTTGAAAAGTGTTCATGAAAGAGAGATGAAGCCACAGGCTGGCGGTAACAGAGTCGGGGGTGGCAGGAGAAAGGCAGGCTGGAAACCCCTTTGTTGCAAACCTCCATTCTTCCGGCTTACGTTTCAGAGTCTGACCCTATTAGCATTCAGACGCTAACGGGCACAATAAATGACTTCTGGAGCTGGACCCGATCTCTGGCCTTTCGTGTCCACTCATCGCTCAACAAAGTGAGGGAGAAGGAGCGCCTGGCTCTGCTCCAGCCTCACAAGGACCACTTCTGATGAAATATAGTGGCAGGTTTGGGGCGTTACTCACCCACCATACGCCTTAGTCCCGGTGGGAAGAGAAACAGAGGCGCTAGGGTTAGAGTTAGGGTTAGGGTTAGAGAGGCCAGGATCATCTCCATGTGTGCGTCTGTGCAGTGGACTGCCTGAGTGCCTGGCCCTTCCACCACCCAGGCCCTTTCAGTCACATCCCAGTTATTGATTCACAGTGAACACATGAAGAGCACACTTTCAACACACCATTTGGAGTGAAGTCATGAATGAGACAGAGATAAATGACATAACGAGGAACAATTATGAAGTGAGAAGCTAAATTTAGCTGGTGTCAGCCAATGGCAACTAGCCCTTGGGTAAGCTTGGGAAATGGGAGAGATCTTAAGTTTGCAGGGGCAGTGATGGGTAAGGTTAGACAGAACTGGCACAACTTACAATATCAGTTTACACTCTACTGAAACCAGAACAAACAATCAAATCCAAACACTGAGAGCCTCACGCACTTGTATAATGGTGTCACAGGTCTGACAGAAACATCTGTCATTAAAATGACGATGCTGACGGTAATCACTTCAAAGTGCACATACCTTACTGCATGTCAGATTGCTAAATGTACTGTAATTGCAACAGCACAAACACTGTAGAGTTTAAGAGGAGAGAAAGAGCATAAATTGAAGTCATATAAATGCACGTCAAAAAGTCAAGTTTTACCACAAAAGCTTCCTTCATCAAGGAAGTGCTGTGAACCTGAAGTGGTAATAACAAAGAGTGCCTACACACTACAGGAGTACAGGTGGAAGGCTTTTACCTGGCCGGCTCCTGCTGTGATACAGTCGCTGAAGGCGTTGCGGCGTGTAAAGAAAGCAAGCAGCTGCTGCCAGCGAGAGGAGGAAGCAGGCAGATCTTCGCTGGAGCTGCGCTTGGCCCACTGCCTCTGCTTGGGCCCAGGGGCCCCGGGGCCTCCAGGAGCCCCATGACCTCCAGCGGCATTGGCCCGGCCACCCCGCGGGTACAGTGTGCTGTTGCCAAAGATGTAGTTCATGGCGGCCGCCTGGCGTCCTTCAGGGCTACAGCAGGACTCCGATGGCTGCGGGACGGAAACAGGGCGGTGCGGAAACGCGGAGCGGGGTGATGGAGAGGCAGAGGAGGAGGAGCTGGGGGGGCCCCACCTGGGTAAGGTTACAGCATCCTCTCCTGAGTTTCACAGAGCCACAACACAAAAGCCAGCTGGAAAACAAGAGTCCAAAACCCATCCGCTTGCAGACGGCAAACCGGGCACGCTGGTCCAGCGAGGGGTCAAGCAAGCAGCAGCTTCATGCTACCCAAAGGTAGAGTGGGAAGTGAAGAGGGTGGAGGTGACTGCGCTGCCTGCAAAGAGTCCACGCCAGCCCGGGGTCTGGCTCCAGACTACTGGAGACCTGAGTGAGGATCAGTGAGGGGATGGGGAGCTCTCTCTGCATGAGGGGAACTCTAAGAGCTTGGAGAGGCAGGAAATGGGTTCAATTATCAGGCAAGTGTTGCAGGCAAAAGCCCATAGACTCCCCTAGGGATTCTTAATCTAAATGGACTAGGGCTACTGGACTGGCCATGAACAGGTTATCAATCACAGCACATTCTTAATAGCAACAGAAAGCCTTGCTGGGCACATTAAATATGAATGGTGGCATTCAGGACAGTGCTATGTAGAATAAAGAAGAACAGGCATATGATCTTCTTCCCTCCTAGACATGGCTACTCAGAGAGGAGGAGAGTTGTACAGCAGCTCAGCAGAGCCACCCAGTCTTGTCAATGGAAAGCCACAGATTTTTCCTTCTCCTGGCACTTGAAGCTAACAGCAGCGTCTGTGTTTAAAAAGGTGCGAATTATGCACATCTACCAAAACTTGGTGCTAATGTACATACTCACGAATCCAAGCGAGAGGCACGGACAAAGGAACGTCAGGACCATGGGCAAATAAGATCCAGCGAGGAGGCTAAATCCAAGAGGAGGAAGATCGTTCGGCGCTCAGCACACAATCCCATGCCGCCTGGCCGCTCCTCGTGATCTAGCTTGCTTTTCTCGCTGCAGACTCTCTCTCTCTCCATCTACCGCGCACACATGATTCAGTGAGGGGGAGACAAAAGGCTGTGCCTTCGCGGGCAGGAAGAGAAAAAAAGGAAAGCAAATTCAAAAATAACCACATGCCCATGTTAACGCCCGCGGACGGGCAGCGGGGTGAGCCTGAACTCCGCAGTCTGGCCGAGGTACCCGCGCGCCCGCACAAACTGGCCGAGGTACCCGCGCGCCCGCACAAACTGGCCGAGGTGCCCGCGCGCCCGCACAAACTGGCCGAGGCGTGCCACAGGTGTCAGATGAGGTAACAGACATTGTCACAGCTTGTGCTTCTATTCCCCCAGGACCAAAACCATGGCAACAGCTTTCACATCAAATAAAGCAGGCAGCCCTGGAAAGCATGTGAGCCTGCTGAACCTTCTCTGCTGCTGAACTGTGTGCTCAAGGAAGAAACAAATCACTGTACCAGATCACTAGCCGTTAGGATCATTAGGCATTCGAAACAGAGCACAGTTATCAGCACATGGATATAAACCTGCAGGCTGATATCCTGGACTTAAAATCTAAGTAATATTGGTATCAGCAAATGATTCTTAAAGAAATCTAATCTTTAAGAATCTTTAAATGTGACCCTAAGGGTAATCACAGGTGGTAATAAGCATATTTGACATGCTAAGGTAATGTTGAGTGATATGCTGAAAGCTGTTATCACAATATGGAATATCAGGAACCTTGTACACTGAAATTTCTATGCTATGTAATATACTTAGGTATAATTTTTAAAACAAAATAAAATATAATTTTAATGATAAGTTCTACAGTATGAACATAAAAAATCCACTCCTAATCCATATACCATACAAATACACATATGCTGTACAAATGATCATGACATGCACTTTCAGTCACGCTGCACAGTTGCAGGTGGTAAGTATGTATCTCCATTTTTGCCTTGAGATCTGCTCTTCCTTCCTTAGCTAAACTAACCAGGAGATCAGGTCAAAACCAGCTCATATTCACACAGCAGTCTTATATGCATCTTCCCATTTAAATGTGACGCAATACGATTCGGAAAGTGTCAATAATTCAGCACCAGTTATAAACAGAAAAAAACCAACCCCTCAGTGATGAATCTTTCATTAGCATGCTCAGGTGGATCCAGTGGCCTGGGTCAGTGATTGGGTAATGCTGAAGTCCAGCTCCTACACTGCCTGTATACTATAAACACACACGTGCAAGTGCTGAAGAACCTCTCCACAGACCTGGAGCCCCTCAAAAAAAAGATATGAACACATCATCACTGCACATTTAAAAAAAACCAAAAAAAAACAAAAAACATGAAGAGCTTGGTATTTTTCCCTCTTGTAAAATTGTATTACCATAAATTCCATTTAAAATGAAGCACTTGTTTGTATATTGCATTTTGCAGTCACTCTTATCCCGAGTGAGTTAAAATTTTAATCAAGTTACAGAAGTAGATGCAGGTATCTTGGCCAAGGACTCTTTCTGGTATGATAAGAAGCATCATTGTTACACACTACTCTATACCAACCACTGTAATTATTAGGTACTAACACTACCTGAACGTGTTACACAGCATGATAGAGAAATAAGCAGACATGAACAGACATGAACATGGTGTTTTTGGTCTGGTTTCAAATGAGCACTTTGTTGTTGCTTGGTGTTCAACTTTTACACTGCACATATGAACTCCAAAACTGTCTCCAAAACTGTAGCGTTGCACTGCTCTCTTCTTTGTGTTGCCCTCAAAAAAGCTATGCTAGCTAACTGCTAGCATCTGTAAAAGACATTTAATTACTAGCTTAATTATGGAGTGATGATAGAAACCATGATTAACTGTATATTAGTGCTTTTCCAGACAAGTGAGTTGTTACAGTCTGATCACAGTCTAGAGCGCTTTTGTTTGGGAAATGACCCAAGTACTTTGAAGAATGATGGGTCAAATGCCCGGTTGTACCCATGGTTCTGGAAGCCTTGTCTGCCCTCCAACTGTGTCCCAAAAAATGACAAATGTTAGCAACACATTTAGTAATATAGTCTGTGGTTCTCTTATAAGCCAATCATTTTCTACTAACAAACCAGATAAGCACAAAGGTGCCATGAGGCAGGACTTCCTACCACTGAACAAATTTCTTCCCAGCATTCCCAGGATTAACCCAACCAATGAAATGAGACTCGGTTATAAAAACAACACGATACTGGATCTACACAGAGATCTGCAGAAATACCACAGCCAAGCTTCACTTTAATCTGTCTGCCCAGTAACACACACACACACACACACACACACACACACACACACACACACACACACACACTCACTCAATGGAGAGACTAAAGGCCCACTTATGAAGGGCCTTGTCGTCCAGAGGCTGCCTCCTCTGTTTGCTGCCTCATGGAGCCTGAGCTTCTCTGCAGCATCCAGAGCCATCAATCGATAGCACAATACAAGGACAAAGTGCTTCGGAATGGTGCTGCCCTAAGCTGAAGCTCTCAGCCCCCTGGCCAAATGAATTCTGCCGGTAAACAAGGAGAGAGATGGGCGTTTATTTCACAGACAGATTTCCGACCGCTCATCTTTCCTGACTTGGCACTGCATAACGAAGGACTGAGCAGAGCCCTTTTAAACAGGCCATGTTTCTTCATGTTCTCACATTTGATGTCTCCACCAGCCCTGCATCAACAAAGGAAACTTTACAGTGCATTCCATCAAAAAATAGAACGACAATTACTTAATGTGGGTGATTAAAAACTCACCCTGTAACAATCAGTGTCCAATTTCTGCTCATCAGCTCCAGCATTAAAACTCTTAGTCACAACAGTTTGAGGAAGAAGAGCCTTCTACCCTCTACTACAATAATCATTATACATTGACAGTGAAGCAAGAATTAAGTGAAGGACATTGTTGATCCACAAGAACTGTCATTATGGACCTACTGTCTGCCTAAGACAAGATAACAGCTGCACTTAACAATAAAACCAAAAAAGGAGTCCCAGACTACATAGTAAAGTTGTAAAAATGAATAACACTCATTTTTGAGCTTTCAGGGAAAAAAAGACGACACCTGGCTTCACCTTAGGATCTGTAAATACTGGTAAACCACCAACCATAGCAATGCATCAGGTTCCAAACCATAGCCAACAACACAGTGGAACAGATATGGTGCTGATTATGAACAACAGAACAAACAATTACCCCCCCCACCCCCAGAACCCACAAGAATTTATAGCTCCCACAACACTGTAGAGGGCGTGAGTTCTCTCTCTCATGTCTGTTGAGGTGATTTACATGCAGAGCTCAAAGCTAGTTCACACGGTGCAGGCACAGCCTGCTGGCATGCAGCATCCCTGAGAACTGAATCCTCCTGAATCCCACACTGCCTACCCACCAGCGGCTGCGGCTGCCGGCTCCTCCCGCTCCTCCAGAAGCCACTGAGCAGACGCCGGCCCATTTTCTTGGTGTACCAGACGGAGGTGAGCATGTCACCCAGCAGCACCACTCCGAGAGCGTAGCGTCCGGGTTGGGGGTGAGAGCTGGCCCACACTTTCCTCCTCGGGGAGCTGCGAGCCGTGGTAGGGTGAGCAGCGCAGGGGGGCGTCCGGGGCGAGAGTTTCACAGCTGCCCTGTCCGGATCCAGCGCGAGGGCTTGCAGGAGGACTGGCACTCCTGAACGAGACTGCTGGGGACTCTGGATCACAGCATCTTCCTACTCACGCCCCCCCCCCGGGAGTGACACTGCTCATTTCTCATGGCCGCTCCCTCTTCCCTCTTCCCCCGTAAGTCCCCTGCTCCGGCTACCCGCTGGCAAAACATCACAGGGAGGGTGGGACACGCTCGCTGGAGCCGCGGCGGGTGGAGCAGGGAGGACAGCTCGGCACTGGCAGAGTCTGGGGCAGCGCAGATCACAGGGCCAAATGACTGTCGTTAAGCTGTCAACCGCACGCAGCAAGACCTGAAATCACCGCCCATAAGGACTCCTTATGATGTCGTCACATCTCAGAGTTAACACAGAGTGCCAGGCAGTCATACCATCCTAAACTACAACTGGAGGCACATTTTGTTATCCTTACTTTTCTGTGTTATGTGTTCTGGGAGCAAGAGAGCTAACAAGTAAATGATAAATGAATGAAAAACTTGACAGACAAGTTTAAATAAATCCCTATCCACTCTGGCACCTACAACACCAAGCCTAATATCTCCAAGCCTGTATGTACGGTTTTCATTTCGTTCACTGTTACACATCCATGGCCCTAGAAAACACTTGCAGACATTCTGAGCAACACGGGCTCCAGTGTAGTAAACGATCTGCTGCACTAACGAAGCTACTAACACAACGCAGCTCATTTTACGTTAACGGCGCCCGTTCGCTCCGGTCAGACTGCTTGCCCCTTCTATCATGAAGGTACAAGGCCACAGCATGAGAGAACCTCAGGAGATGCCAAGTGATGCTTTACGGCTGGTAATGAGCATCTCAGTTACAGACAGTCGTGGCTCCGCCGGCTAAAACCCTGTCAGCAACCGTCCGAACCTCACCAAAGGACGAAAGGGTCACCTTAATGTCTGGACGGCCAGCCTAGACCAACGCTCCAAATATCAGAGCTTGAGGCCCACAGAATGGACCCCTGAGAGAACATGACCAGTCTCTATTGGACCACTCCATCAGTTCAGAGCAAATATATGAAAACTGCACACACTTAACTCTCAGATGGACTGTTAAAAGGCCACGGAAGGAAAACAAGACCGTACTTCATCAGGACCAAGCTCTATGTCCTGGACCGGTGCAGGACTGTACCAAACCCAGCACAGGACAGGGTCTCATCAGAATTCAGGGGCAGCAGAAATAGCTTGTCTTTCAGGTTCCATTACTTTAGTATGGCAGGAGAGCATGAATGCATTTAGTGTCGTAAAGTACCAGTCACATTATCTCCAAACATATGCCTGCTTCATTCATGATGAATGGAAAAAAACAGACATGAGAGATACTGTCACAACTGAAGCGAAGTCTCAGTATATTTGATTATATTCACTGTACTGTACATTTTTGGTGAAGGTAGAAAAATTCTTCTCAGTGCAGAATATATTCTGTGGGAGTTATAGAAGTGCTGACCTTGGTGGTAGTTGGTAATAAATAAATAAATGCATTATAACATGGACAAACAATGCCTTAAAAACACCTGAACTCAACCTAAACTTCACAGATATGACCAACAGCGAAAAGTCTCTGCCGCATGCAGAGCTTTTATTTTCTAATGGAGGTTCAAAAGCTGCTCTATATTCCGAGAGAACACTCACAGACCTGTGACTAAGAGGCCGGATCATAATTAATATCCTAATAATGTGGAGAGCCAGCCAGAACATTTGGTAAGTGAGCGAATGTAATTTGCCTTGATGATACCAGCGTGTTAAATAAAATAAATTCTCACCTCTAAGCACAGTAACTGTCCTTGATTTAACGGGGGTGACCAGACGTCTGGCTTTAAAACTAATAGCATGAGTACTGTACTGTTACATAAATACCAGAACCGACCCCAAAAATCCACTCTCTCAAAACACATTCAGTGTGAAAAGGAATTCGGCACTGAAGCCTTTAGCTCAAACGCATGATAAGTCGAGACTTATCAGAGTTGCACAATATATCGTCTGTTAGTCATTATCGCGATGCTGACCACTGCACTACTGATACTAAAGCAGGTTCTAAATAAAAATGAGACACTAACAAATTTCATTATTATTGCATGATAGAAGCATTCCATTCAATCCCAAGTGTTTTAATGAATCACAGTATTTTCACAGTACAAACAACATTAATAATTGTGGTTAAATAATACAGATCAGTCTCTAATGATGTCACACCAGTGTTCACCGGTGTGAATGAATATGTCCAAAGGCAACAGAATCACTTTATCAGTATAATTGCATTATTGTATTTTTGTTTGTCATGCAGGTTCAATTTTGCAGGTCTAATTTAGAATTTTCTGCACATTGTGGAAAATCCAGTTAACGTTTGAATCTACAAAGCAGGTTATTTTCATAATCCATGGCATGGCTTACCTGGAAATGTAGACCCAGGTGACTGGGGATTAAACCTCAAAGTACTACATTATGATAGACACAAGTAAACCAAGGGCATGAGAACAACAGCACAAGAGTGTCTAAACCCAACAGAACCACTACACCTAACAGAAGGAGCTCTAGCATCTTCCGGCCATCGTGCCCTGCGACATCTTTGCCATCTAGTGGCTGAAAAAAATACTGCAACAGTCATAGCTTTGCTCAAAGTGACACACTTATGCATTTTTGGGAGCAAGCAATCCTTCATTTCACGAGAGCACAGAGATCCTCTGGTATCTGAAGCCACTCAAATGCGGAGACGGATGTAAATGAGGACAAAAGTGAAGAGCAGAGTCCTGCGCGGTTACCTGCAGGGGAGGATCGCCGCGGGAGTACAGCGTGGGCAAGGCGGGGTGCTCCTCTCCTCCTACCGGAGACGTGCCATCAAAAATGCACTCCAGAGATTCTACCTACGGAAGGACCAGGGTGCAGCCAGGGTGACGTACGGCACAACCAGACAGGGGGGAAAAAAACAACAGGCCCAAGAGGGAGGTCACAGCAGTTTACAGGAAACGAGCACATGGAGCCTGAGCCTTCCTGAAAAGGCTGGCTTTGTGAAGGATGCTGGTCATAGCTTAGCTAGCTGCAGAAGAACCTGAACCAAAGTGCAACAAGCTTACAGACGACCTGAACACAGAGAGAGCACCATGGATCCACTCAAACATGCTGGAATCATTAAATGGTCTCCACAAATGATCTGAAGTTCTTGTAGTGTGCTAAATATCTTAAGAATGGCATGGAAAACATATGAAGCACAGCCTTCAGTCTGCAGGATGACTGAACCACAAGACCACAACAACAGTGCATAGAGGGAGAGGGATGACAATCATGGGTCATTCCCAGAATGCACAGCAATGACAGGAAGCAGTTGACAAACTGGGTCCAGAGTGTACAAATTTGTATCCTATACAAAATACGACTGCAATGCTATAAGTTACTTCAACATCTGGTTTCATTTACAAAGCAACCTGAGGACAGGACATTGATCTGGCTGAAATAGCTGTGTGGAGCTGTGTAGGGTATATGGGATCTGTGGGGGTCTTTGGGGGACGCTATGGGGCTGTGTGTGGGGTTTGTGTGGGCTCTGAGTGGGGGATCCGTAGGGTGTGTGTGGGGTTGTGTGGGCTCTGAGTGGGGGATCCGTAGGGTGTGTGTGGGGTTGTGTGGGCTCTGAGTGGGGTTTGTGTAGGACTGTGTGGGTCTGAGTGGGGTGTGTGGGCTCTGAGTGGGGTTTGTGTAGGACTGTGTGGGTCTGAGTGGGGTGTGTGTGGGGTCTGAGTGGGGTTTGTATAGGACTGTGTGGGATTTGTGTGGGGTCTGAGTGGGGTTTGTGTGGGTTCTGTGTGGGGTCAGAGTGGGTTCTGAGTGGGTTCGGCGCGTATGCGTACCATGCCCAAGCCTCTGCAGGTACACAGGCCAGTCATGGGTGAGCTCTGCTGGGCAGCCCAGAGCGTTACAAGATGTCAACTCCATCTGTCCTGAGCACTGCAGCCAAACGCATGTGAAGAGTGAACGTAAAAGCCCAGTCAGGGGCATGCTGCTTTGACTTGTAAACGCTCTGAAATTCTACATAATTCCAGAACATTTGTTTAAATACAATATTAAGGTAATTATTATAACAATTTCAAGGTACTGTTGCATGAGAACACAACCTAATGCTTGTTGTGTTGCAGAACTGAAAGCTTAGACCCTGAATGGACTCATCCCTGGCAAGCGGCCTGTAGGCACAGTGTTCTTTAAATAGACACTTGCCGAGGGGGGTGGAGGAGGTTGCGGTGTATCTTGTATACAGTAGACTACTACACGTGTGCAGCAGTGCTATCTCTATCCAAGCCCAACAGAGCGTGTTGCAAGCTGATCATCTCCGTCAGATCCATTTAATGCAACGTATTAAATCACAGGGTAAAGATGCGAGTGCAAGAGGACCTGAACAAGCACTGATTTCCACACAAAAGAAAAGGCAACACCTCAGACAAGTTTATGGATTATGTGACTCGCACTGAAATATACGTTGTAATATACATGACATATTAGGTCTGTATAACCAATTCAAACATGCAGCATTTGTTATATAGTATTTGTGAGGAGTTTATTCATTACTAACTATCAACCACAAGGTGGGGTAAGAATTCCAGAATTTCTTCTAAGACTGACCTATCTTCTCCTCATCAGCTTGATAACTCTGAATCACTATCTTAATCACTACAGCTCTTGGCATCACATGATCAAAGATAAACTGAAATGACAATCATAGTATCTGTAATTTCCATCTTAGTCTCATATTCTCATATCTAAGAAGTAGAGAGAAGGTGGGGAGGGGGTAGTCGTGACTTGGACCTGCACCACCAGCATGGAGCACTGGACTGACTCAGGAGGAATAACAGGCACATGGTGATGAGACAGCGAATGAGTCCACAAGTGTGTGTGTGTGTGTGTGTGAGCGTGCGATTGTGTGAGCAAATATGTAGATGGGGGGCAAGAAAGTACCACTGTGTGCAGCTGTGTAGGTGATTAGGAGTGAAGAAAACTACAGTAACCTGTCCAACATGACACCTCGGTACTGCCCTACCCGGTACTGCCCACCTTGGAACTGCCCTACCCGGTACTGCCCTACCCGGTACTGCCCACCTTGGAACTGCCCTACTCGGTACTGCTCTATCCGGTACTGCTCACCTCAGTACCTTGCAGCCTGATACCGCCCTAGACGGTACAGCTCAGCCTGGTACTGCCCTACCTTTTACCACCTAGCCTGGTACCACCCTACCCGGTACCGCCCTACCCGGTACTGCCCAGCCTGGTACTGTCCAATCTGGTACCACCCAGCATGGTACTACCCGGTGCAACACTGCTTCGCCTGGCGCTGCTGCTCATCCAGCTGCACTGCACTCCTGCTAGCAGCTCACGAACAGGAGCAGCCAAACACACTCCTTTAACATCTTAATATCATATTCTCATATCTAAGAATTCTCACTGCAGAATTCAGAAATCAAGCAATCCTGAAGCACGTGGATATAAAGGTGAGCAAAATCACAGAGACACTAAACAAAATCTCACCACTAAACAAAAATAAAGGCCTCAGCGCACTGATCTGGAAGTATTGAGTCCAGACAGTTAGGTGGATGAGAATATGACCACAGCAGGTGCTCAAGTGCTTTTCCTATATATAAGCCTTTTCAAATAGAATCTGAGCGAGGTTCTAAGAAGGTTCTGAGAAGGTTCTGGCCTCTTTCTTATCTTTTAAAATGTTCTTAAATGGAAGTTTGGTTTGGGCCAAATCACTGTTATCTTGACAAAGAATCCCTAAACATTCCATATTATAATGAAAATCTTTAGTATAGGAATAAAAATGTTGCTAAACATATACTCTTTATAACAGAGACCACAGCCGTGAAAGGTCACTGTAGGTAGAGGTCTGGGTCCCGCACATTAATGAGTCTGTGACTCAGCGTTTACGTGTGTTCACAGAGAAGCATGCTTGGGATGAAACAGAGCAGGACAGCATGCCGACAGGGAAACAGGCGCGGGAGAGAGCGAAGTGGAGGGCTGTACCTTCATGGGGGAGATGTGTGAATGGGAGACGAAGCCGTGCACGTTCTCGATCTGGGAGATGTTCTTCTCCGCCACCTGCACCAGCTCGGGCGGGTGCATGTCGGCGGGAAGGCGGGGGGAGGTGATCTCCGGAGGCGATGTGGTGTCCTCATCCTGGTATCTGTACTTCTGAAAGGGGAAAGGAAGAAGACAGCATTGCCCCTTTGTTAAGAGTGGAGGAGGGGAGGTGTGGTGAAACAGCATCTGTATGCTCCTGAGATAATGACCGTTAAAGACGTATGCCGTTCCCCCCAAGATTCCAGACAGCATTGTGTAAGCCCTTCTTGAGCGCCTTAATTGTCGGGGAAAAAAATGGATGGACAATGGCTTTAACTACCATGACTGATAGTTTTGCAAATAAGAGTTAATTGCTTGTCTCATTTTTTCAGCAATCATCCTTGGGTTTGAAGACTGCCAGGTGCCATTCAAAAGCTTAATCTCTTGCTCTCAGATGGTTAGCTATGTAGCTATTTAAATCAGTCTGACAGCAGCATAACGAAGGCTGGTTTTGGACTGACCCCATTAGATAAACGGAGAAGCAAGCACAAGAGTAGGAGCTGTAATGTGACTGAAAGACATCTTAAATGTAATGTCTGCTAAAATTCCTTTGGGGTTCATTTGAGGTTCAGTGTCTGTTAGTAAAAGTGCTGTATAAATAAATTTGAAATGAACTGACATGATTATGCTACTCAAAGAAGACAGGTACACAGAAGAATGCAAATACTAAGAATACCAAGTCGACTTAATTTTCCAAAAAGAGCTCAAAGAGGCTCTGTGTCTACAAATATATTTCTGCTGTTCATGGCATGAACCCAGGACAAAACTCACACTGACCTGTGCCAATGGAAATACATATTAATTCATAAAAAAGGGACCATCAGTCTAGTAAAGATCTGAACGTTGCTAATCCCTGAACCACAATGCTAATCTCTACTTCACAAGAATGCGAAGGCTACGATCAAAGTCTCGCAGAATGAGCTTTGCAAAAACACACTGTTGAATGTCAGGAGATCAAACAGAATACTTTGCTCCATGCTGTGGCCACAGCCTGACCTGATCTACTCTGTTTGCAGGGAGCCTAACAAACTCTCTATCGTATACGACCGGCACTCAAACGATAACGGCGGGACGTGATCCTGTAAGGATTCTGACGACAAAATAAGACCCAAACCAGCTCCAATTTTTCTGGTCCTCTCGACAATACGAATTACCACATCCACACGAATCGTTCACCAACTGTCGGTTGAAGTCATTGAGTGAATGAGCATGTACATCTGTTCAGAAACACAGGGCACATGTTTCAACCCTCCAGGATGCAGAAACTCTCAAACTTTCTAAGCTTTCTCCCAAGACCTAGTTTTTCAGTGCTATCTTGGCATCTTGGTGGCATAAATCAGAACCGAGGTGTGCCGAGAAAGCTCGGCCCTCCCAAAGGAGGCCGTTAAAAGCCAACGGTTGAGAAGAACCTCCCTGACGGATGACCATGCTGTACTGCTAAGATGGGAAACACTGTGGTAATGAACCCAGCCCCATGTATCCTCCCTCTACTGCATGTCGTCATAATGACCCCAATCTGCCATCCATGCATCTGAAATATTACATCCATTGGGCCTCAGGAGTCTAGGAGACGACCCATTTTATTCAGCGTCTCCGTTTATCCACGCACATCCATCTCTTCCCAGCTCTGTGCGAACAGGGCAACCCCAAAACATCTCAAATGTGCTACTAAGGTATTTCCATCATATGTACAAGCCCACAGAAGGGGATGTGTGTTCTCAGGAACGCAGAAGCCAAAACAAAGTGGGCCATGTGGTCAAAGTTAGTGCCACTATGTCTAAAGCCGAACAGGGTTGTCCACACACGGCTTGGACAGTGGCTTGGAGTTGCTTCAGACCAACATGCAGAGCAGATTCATTTCATTACCATGCTGAAGTGTCTCCTGCCACTAACCTCAGCACCCTTGGCTTCCTGCAGCCCTCCTGCCATCCTCTCAGGCTCTGCTGCCAGTGCGCCCTGGGTCTCCGAGGCACGTGCCCAAATCGAGGCCCATCATCAACCCACAGGGTACTTTTAACTCAGTCTGCAAGCTGGTGGGCCAGTTGAACGTGGCACATTTTTAAACCTGCAGCGGTCAATATAGGTTAAGCTTCCAGCCTAATGCAGATTTCCTCTTCCAATAGCGTGCATGCTTGCATGGCCTGATTTTTTGCCACTATGGGCTGCATCGTGACAGTCTGACATCGTTGTCACCATAAACCCTCCCCAGTCATCTCCTAGGAGTCCTGTTATGAACCCATCATATTTAACAGCACCATCTTCAGCCACTGCAGTGATGCAGGGATTTGGAGATGTGAAGCACTTTCACTGTGTATCTGAATGGTGAGATACATCCAGCTGCAAATACCTTTTCAGTTTTCTCCACACAGTGCTGCAGAGTCCGTGGTAGGAGATACAGGTACGGTTCTGATGATGGGGACTGCCCTGCTTCTAGGACATTTTCAGGAAATCCCTAGTCCCAGTGTAATACGTGCACAAACGTAACATGACAAAAACGGTATTGTGACTTTGCTAGCAATCCTCACATGTGCTGCTGCTATTACACTGCTGAGCGCACGGATACGTCCAGGCCTGATCCCCGAGTCACGACCTAGAGAATGAGCCACACGGCTGCGTCAGTACTTTCACTCTGAGCCTGTTGATCCAACTCAAGTACAACCAATCATCAGTGCCCCGTTTTACACCTGACTCGCAGAACACAATTCCTTTCCAAATGGCAATGTGCAATGATGGAACCCTAAACCACTTCCACTTTAACTCATAAGATGTAGGGTGGCAGGGAGCACACACTGTACAGCCAAAGTCCTTTTCACCCTGCTCTCTCTCCAAGGTCTGCTGTGTTTGCAGCCTCGCTAAAGCTCAAGTGCTATAAAGCTGTCAGTTCTTGTCTGCTTATCTGGCAGAAAGTACCAAGGCTGAGAGCATTGCTACAGTCCATCAGATATGCCTCACCTTGAAAAGCTCCAGGAAGCCTCCTCAAACTGGCAGCGCTTTGCCAGACTAATGCCAAAACACTGCAGTCTCCATCCACACAGCAAAACTAAATCCAAGAACTGCTTGGCCTGCATAATACATACATAATCAGCATAATTAGGAAAGAAGCATGATCGAGTGAGACGAGATCACCATACCTGAACATGATCGAGTGAGACGAGATCACCATACCTGAACATGATCGAGTGAGACGAGATCACCATACCTGAACCACCTGAAGTTTGTGTCTTAATGTGTACTGTGCACATACTGACAGAATACATCACTTACTGTACTTTTTGCAGAAACTATATATATATAATACATAAATATAAGAGACAAACATAGATACATACAACCTCCATACTGTGTGAACAATCTGAATCGTAACAGAGTGAATGACGTCCCACGTACAGTGGTATGTCCGTCACTTATGGTGACCTTTTTCCAGTCAACAGAACACACAGGGAGTTCAGAGAGGAGCAGGATCTGATCTGGAAAGCTGCTCTGCACTTTGCCTCGGGCTGGCTGGAATGCCGAGACTGACATCTCAATACTCAGGGTGCCATCAGCATGCAGATTTAAAATAGTTTCCACGTCTTGTCTCTCCGAGAAACACGGCCTGGCTTCCTCCGTCCTGTCCTGAAGAAAACCTCAAACGAAACTCCCAAAGCCCTCGCTGTTAAAGACACTCTGAGGCAATTTCACCTCTACACTCTTGAGCAAAACCACAACAGTCAGCTGCACACAATGCTGCATCTCCAGAAGAGTGCGAGCCCTGGACACATGACCTCTCCACACATTTTGGTGGATGGTATTTTCAGTTTTCAAAACTGTAATAGGTCTCAATTTGGATCACTGTGTGCAACGTAAGCTTTGTCATTTAACCATGACCTGAAATCCCACCCCACAGCATCATCTGTGACTGGCTTCCACACCTCCATGGGAATCTCCCCCCCCCGGGTGACAGAAACAGTGGAGACAGCCCAGAGACTGAGTGGATCAATTCTAAAACACTTTACATAATGTAGCCTGTGTGATTCAGAAATGAGGCTCAAGTGAGAACACTTAGCTGCCATTAAAGAAAGATTTAACCTACTCTTAACAAAATTAAAGAGCAGACCATCCTTAACACTCAAAAGGCCCAGTCCAATCCAGAAGCTAGAATGAATGACCTTGCTACAGAGTGGTGACAGCAGTGATGGGCTGCATCAGAAGAATTAGAAATACAAAATAAACAGGACTGTCAAAATAAGCCATAATTATCTAATAATCTCACATCAAAGGTTCATTAAGGGCAATTCTTAACATACTGCAAAGCAAATTACAATTGCAACATGTAGCACTAAAACAACAATGTTTTATTCTGTCCACACCGTGCAGCTGGTAAATGTTTACTAAAAGTGCAGAGATTTTTCACCTAACAGACACGAGTTAATTTGCTGCGACACTTTTTCTTTCTTCTTAAAGCAAAAGGTCCCAGAAGAAAAAAAACTCTCATGACCAACTCATAGATCAGCAACATAATCATCCGTTACTTTTACAACCTGACAGGAGCTGAGAAGTTATTACCGTATTATTCCCGTATTATTCCCTTATTATTCCTGTATTCCTGGAGGTGAATTATGCCTAGTTAAGGAATTCAACTTTCTCCCCCATCAGTCCATACAACAGCAACCTTATTAAAAACTGTCTGTAACAGTTTTACCCTGAACAAGATTGAAGAAATAACCCTGCCAATGCACTCACACTAGAACTCTAATCTCATCAGTCTCATCACCAGATATGCAACCATTTAGAGTGGAAAGAGAGGGAAGAGCTGGAGTCTGATTGGATGCAGCACAGCACAAAGACAGACGAAAAGCAGACGAAGAGCAGACAAAGAGTGGACCAGCCAACCTCTTCGAATTGAACAGAAGATGAACCAGGTGTGAGAACATTAAATGCACTCTGCAATTTGTTTCAGTCTGAGAAATATATTTTGTGGAATTAAGTTTTTATCTTGACATTCTAAGAAACACAGCCATGGCTTCTCCTTAAACCATTAGCTGGAAAAAACAGACTGCTTTGTGTGTGAAACACACACACGCCCTCCCACCACTAAAAGGTCTGATTTCACTGGAGTGGTGTGACTGTGCCAAATATAACCTCAACCTGAGCTCACCTAGTGCACATGTGCAGGTGTGTGTTGTAGTGGTTTAATGGCCACATTTAAGGTTAGGTTTTTGGGGTTTATCTGAAGGCCCAATAAACAGCTCAGCAGACAGGCAGCAAACACCAGCACCAACACTGTACACTGTGGCAATGGAAAACAGTCTCACCACAGAAAGCAGGTGCACCTGCCTCCACAGTCACTATGAGGGCAACCAACAGGGGTTGTCTACTGCACTGCACTGATCTACAGTGTCGACTGAAAGGAGCAGCGTGTGGAATTTGAAACAGGTATGGATCAAACGCTTACTGGACTAACTTTGACTGGTTGGTGGAGAGGTCACTCAGTTCGGTCTAGAATGCCCTAAATTAAAACATCCATTGCGTAATAAATTTTCTTTTTCTTTACCCTTTTACTTATTTTTTGGCTTCTTTCCTTGTGTTCATGTGCCAACAAAGTCACACCATTTGAAGTCACACCATTTGAAGTCACACCATTCGTATCCACTAAAAATCCAACTGACTACTGAACACAAGATGGTGCAGTATGCAGTACGCAGCACACAGTACAGTACACAGTACACAGTACGCAGTACAGAGTACACAGTACAGAGTACACAGTACAGAGTACACAGTACAGTACACAGTACAGTACACAGTACAGTACACAGTACAGAGTACACAGTACAGAGTACACAGTACAGAGTACACAGTACAGTACACAGTACAGTACACAGTACACAGTACAGTACACAGTACAGTACACAGTACAGTACAGTACACAGTACACAGTACACACACTCTTGTTCACACCACAGTTTCTTTAGAGTGACCATGAGAAATGATGGTGCACAATCTGAAATAAAAATAAATCAGCAAATGATCAATTTGCTTCAGCGGTAGTGATGAATACAGAATGATCAGAGTAGTTGTAGGAATCTACATGTGTATTGAGTTATGGCTCCGCTGGACGGCTTCAACAAGAGTAGATGAAAGTCTATAAAGTTTCTAAAACGGATGGGTTTTTTTTAACCTTTTAGACCTTTTTAAAATTATTTTCAAATTAAAATTATTTGTCATCCCCAACAATGGTGATCAAAAACTCATTTAATAATTAAAAATTAATCTGCAGCTTCTCCCTGGGCTAAAGCTTTCAAAATCCTAATAAATCTCTGTATACTATAAGTTTACAAATTCTGCTAAAATATGCAAACCATGGTTTCTGTTATACTTCCAATTCGTTTACTTGAAGCAGGAAGTTGCGCTAAACTGGGACTTTTTCAGCAACTCGATGCACGTTCAGAAAAGCATCAAAGATCCTTGTGATGATCCTGTGGTGCGAGACTCTGCAAAACACTGTCCCTCTGAAGGCCAGAAGAAAAGGAATCGGTCCAGCTGGATGTCGAGATAAGGTGTCATGTCCAGGCTGAATAACTGCACAGCCAACAGTAATTACTGAAAGGAGAATCTCAAGAGCCCATTAGGCTATTCATAGGCTCCGGCAGACTCGGGCATGAGGAGAGAGATGAACTTCTCCAGACGCTTGGCGGGAGGACATACAAGCTGCCACCCTGGCTGCCCACAGGTCATATGATTTAGAAAGCCTTGGGTTCCTCGCCCACTGACCTTCCATCACTTATGCATTTTCACACTGCATTGTACTCCACTCAGAGACCAGGAAGGCTACCAGCTATGACTGTGAACTATTCCTGAACATTTTTTTTTTTTTAAGTTCTACACTCAAGTTGCCCCTAGCGACTGCTACAGCAGCTCTGTAAAGCTGTGTCCCACTAACACAAACATAGCTAAACCAGATCATGCAGATAACAACTGGTCAAAGTGGTACATTTTTATTACACTTAAGATGCAGGTTTGAAATGCAATGCTGACTGCAATAGCAATCACTGTGAGATTTTACTGCACAAATGAACATGGTAGAACATTGATTTCATCTGTTAGTCAATACACTTGCATCATAGCACAAACCAGTTTAGTCCAGGAGCACAGTTTAGTCCAGGAGCACAGTTTAGTCCAGGAGCACAGTTTTATCGATATATTAATATGATGATGGCAAACACTCAGAACTTCAATTTCTTTCACAGGTTATAATTTAAGATGAAGGACCATTTCTACTGTGGATGTTCAAAGAGATTTCAATCAAGCCTGACTCAATCATCACAGTGTTTAAAATTTAACTGTGGAGTTTACATTATTTAGTATAACGGTTTATAAAAAAATTCAGGGCAGACAGTGAACGTTCTGAATTCCACCAACTGTGTTGAGCGTGGAGTAATTTCTGCAGTGCATCTCATGCTCTGTCTGCCCAGGTGTGTGATTCCACTTTACCAGGGACTTCACTCAGCGCCTTTACACAGGTTTGGTACAAGAAATTAGGGTTCTTGCTTTAATTCACAAGTGCCAAGGAGGACATCAGGCCCCTGTGCGTGTGGTTTGCGAGGGCAGGCCGTGTACACTGGCACACGCAGTGGTGCCCAAAGGCAGGCTGGACAGGGTCTAAGGAACCAGGCTGAGATGAGCAAAAACATGAGAAGTTTCTGCACATGCCCATCATGCACACTAGTAGTAACTGGGACGCAGGCTTGGATGCCCAGAGGAGCAGTTATGTAACTAAAGAAACATGCCATCCCTTTTTTCCAACTAAGAGGCCCTGTATTGTTAGGAAAACACAGATTCTATTAAGACTCCTGGTCATGTTTTACTCACACTCTTCTGCTATAAAACACAGACACATGTGCTAGTCTGACTACTGCAAAGCACAAGTGAGAGCAACCATTTGACACTGGTTTGCCTTTTGTCCCAGCAGAGTGGCTAAAGAAACGACAAACGTGAAATCAGGAGTGTTGGCTGGGTTTGCTAAAAGCACCCAGCGATGCAGAGCCTCACAGAACAAGCATCCGGAACGTGTTGGGTGTCACAGGCTCCTCCCACGTCCCTCAGCATCAGAAATCAATCGACACTTTGCATTTTGCCAGAAGGACCATACAAACCTGCAGGGAAGTTTCAAAGCTGCAGAGTTGGTGCTCACAATTGCACAAATATTAAACAGTACTGACATGTTTAATTGCTGCCAATCTGAAACATGTGCACATCTCATATCCATTGAAAGGATTCTTTCCATCAACATTATGATCCTCACCCTGACATTATAGTTGTCTGACTTTGAGAAGGAGAAAAATGAAATGAGCCTGGATCAGGAGAACCTGTCGCAAAAGTCCATTTGAAAGGAGAAAAAAGAACATTACTCTTTTTCCTACCTTGCATCCAAACATGAGCGAGATGGTGCTGTTGGTGCATGCTACTTTACAGTGGCACAACATTGGGGAAATGCAATCCAAGTTTTTGATGCTTGGAGACATGCTCTCTGTGCCTGAACACGTCAATCCATCAGCGATGGAGGTTCCAGCCAAGTTCTTCCTCAAGTGCTGCCTGCCGCTCGATCTTGACGCGCGCCCTCATCGCACCACTGGGGGAGGCGTGCGTCCGGCGGAGTCGGCGAGCCCTGCGCCTTGCTGCCCCGTCCCCTGGAGTGCGGCTGGCCTCAGGTCAGTGTGCTCCTAGAGAGATGCTCTCAGCGGGCAGCTCCACAGCAGCCATGCTGCCCGCGAGGAGTCCCCGCACTGGGTGGGCTGAAGACGGACCGGGAGGGGAGAGTAGGGGGCTGGAGGAGGAGGATGAGGAGGAGGAGGGGTGGTGGGTGGGGTTAGAGGGCGCCGTTTGACAGCGAGTGAGGGACTCGTGTCAAAGCGCGAGGAAACTTCCGTACGCAATCCGTCCGCTCAGCGCGACTGCCCTTTCACCTGCCTCAGAGCTGCCTCAGCCTTGGCTTACTGTCGCCGGGGAGAGAGTGAGAGTGAGAGTGAGAGAGGGAGACTGAGAGTGAGAGTGAGAGGGAGAGGGAGAGAGAGAAGCATAGGGTAAGTGACTTACCCAAACAAGGCACAGCAAGACGAAGAGGCAGAGAGGGAGAGAAGGTGATGGAAAGAGAGGAAGAGAGAGAGAGAGAGAGAGAGAGAGAGAGAGAGAGAGACACAGAGAGGGAGAGAG
>JAOXYF010000018.1:3491388-3505354 GCA_028565775.1 Sternarchorhynchus goeldii | reverse complement strand
AAGTATCCCTAAGCACTTTTGTAAGTCGCTCTGGATAAGAGCGTCTGCTAAATGCCATAAATGTAAATGTAAATGTTATACCACACATAGAAAAAATAGCTGTAGTCTGATTCCACTACATTACCACATGAATCCATGTGAGCAGAGACTTGTGTCCCTTCCAGAGTCTGATTTAGCCTGGCCTGCTGATCAGTCTGATTTAGCCTGGCCTGCTGCTCAGAGCCTTGCAGTGGCCTGGCACACACTCTAAAGTATTTGTGTCTCATGAAGAGGTACGTAGGACGTGGCAGGACAAGTTATTGCTTATTAATTGAAATTGAGATTTGGTCTTGTCTGTACTCAAAAAAAACCCTTTGCAGAAATTACATCAAAAGTAACGCAGGCATCCTGTGCATCTTTCAACACTGGAGATGCGGTTATACTCAGGGTGATCCATCATATTTAACAAAAAAGATGGCCGTATCGCATTAGACGTTTGACACTGGGTTTTTAATATTGCAATGGCACATTGCAATTTCATTATGTATAATATATTATGTATAATAACACAATAATACAAAACTTGATAGAATGATTTGTCCATGCCATGCAGCCTAAATGTGTGACTAACACTACTCTTCTGAGTCAACATTCCTGTGCTAGGCTAAGGGCTAAGGGTTAAGGGCTAACGGATAAGGGCTAAAGCTTAAGGGCTAAGGGATAAGGGCTAAGGGATAAGGGCTAAGGGCTAAAGGATAAGGGCTAAGGGCTAAGTGCTAAAGGATAAGGGCTAAAGGATAAGGGCTAAGGGCTAAGGGATAAGGGCTAAGGGCTAAAGGATAAGGGCTAAAGGATAAGGGCTAAGGGATAAGGGCTAAGGGATAAGGGCTAAGGGATAAGGGCTAAGGGATAAGGGCTAAGGGATAAGGGCTAAGGGATAAGGGCTAAAGGATAAGGGCTAAGGGATAAGGGCTAAGGGATAAGGGCTAAGGGATAAGGGCTAAAGGATAAGGGCTAAAGGATAAGGGCTAAGGGATAAGGGCTAAGGGCTAAGGGCTAAGGGCTAAAGGATAAGGGCTAAAGGATAAGGGCTAAAGGATAAGGGATAAGGGATAAGGGCTAAAGGATAAGGGCTGTCTAAACAAAGCCTTCCTCACTGTGACCCACACTGTACCCTGAAGATCCCCTCAGCCTGTTTCAAAGCAGAACTCGTGCCTTGGCCAGGCAGCAATGTTTGTGTGTGTGTGTGTGTGTGTGTCTCCACATGCATGGCTGATTCTTCTGCACGGATGCCTCTGACCACTGTGCCTCTCCCCGAACTCTGTGGCTCCGCCTCTCCCCGCTCTCTCTGGCTCCGCCCCTACCCACAGGCAGACCAATGCACTGCTGCTCATGCGCTGCAGTGACCCTCTCCGGGATAGCCTCGTACCCATGGTGACGTACCGCCAGCAGAGCTGAACGGAGGCCGCCCACTTCTCCCACAATGCACAGAGAGAGTCCTAGAGGAGCTTGCTGAGGAGAGAGGAGGGACTCCCCTCAGTGGTCAAAATAAAAAACACACTAAAAAACTCAAAGATTCACATCTCAGCACAAGTAGAATTATAACATGGGAGGAAAATGTATATTCCTTAACTGATATTGGCTCATTTAATAAGAGCTCATATTGCCTCATTAGATAATAAATGAGATATTAAATTACTCAACACAGTAGATGGCAGCATTATATTACCTTTTGAGTTTTCTTCCTGCATCAAAAAATAATAAAAAAACAAAGAGCATAGTGATGTCCTGATCTGATCTGAAAGATCCGTATGATCTGATCTGATCTGAAAGATCCGTATGATCTAATCTGATCTGAAAGATCCGTATGATCTGATCTGATCTGAAAGATCCGTATGATCTGATCTGATCTGAAAGATCCGTATGATCTGATCTGATCTCAAAAATCGGCATGAGGGCTGATCAGGCATTTTTTAACGTATAGGTATGTCCTTTATTGAGCACGAACCAAAGCCCACAGACCTGAGCCCGATCCTGAGGGTGTGTCTTGTTTACGGGGCTGCCAGCCTCAAAGGTTTCGTTCCTTTGCCACAGACGTCATTAGGACTGTCCCATTTACAAAGAACACAGAGGATCCTTGGTACGAAGCCAAGAAACGTGCCCTTCTTTTTACTGCGGAAAATGCAAGTATACAAAAACACTCGATCAGAACATCCCTAGGAATGAAATTAAATCGAAGCAAAAAGAGGAACTTGAAGAGCAAGACTGAAACAACTCAAACCCAAATGTAATGAGACATTTTGGAATCTTGTTACAATGTTACAATGGCTGATGAAGTTCTTTCATTGCTGCTATACTCTGTATGGATTCATCTTGTATGGCAAAAGACATATTCCATAAACGCAACATTAAAAGTTTTGTTTTCTAATAAAAGTGTGAAGCTTGGTGTGTGATGCTATGAGCACCTGACAGGTGTGTGGTGATGATCAGGCTGGTGTGTGGTACAGGGGATGACCTATGAGTGCCAGGCCGGTGTGTGGTACAGGTGATGACCTATGAGTGCCAGGCTGGTGTGTGGTACAGGTGATGACCTATGAGTGCCAGGCTGGTGTGTGGTGACTTATCAGCATCCAGCTGGCTAAAGCCTCTCTCATCACCTCCATCCTCCTCTCTACCACCCACTCAGACACACAGAGAGAGTGAGAGACCGCTGACGCGATTCAGCCTGTCAGTAACGCACAACTCTCAGTGGGGAGCCACACACACACACACACACACACACACACACACACAGCACAGAGTCTAGAATCGGGTCCATTAGATTGGAGAACCCTGCATTAAAAAGGAGTTCAGAACTGCACTCATTCTACATGAGTCACCACAGCTGGACAAATTCAGACCTTCTGTAAGGGAAGGGGGGGGCATTTCTCATAACAAAACTTCTCACTTTCTTCAGGATACTCTGTAACCCTCCTCAGGAGGAGAGAGTCTTGAGGATGGTAGATCTCTCATCTGCTCTCTTCAGTCCAACAACTGAAACAAACTTAGGTTTGCCAAAATTGCAGCAAAACAAGTATATATATATATATATATATATATATATATCTCAGCCACACGTTACCAGGCATTACCAGTGCAAACCCTTAATATATATATCAAACACAGACATGCGAGTGAATGAATGTTCAGTTTATATGGCACCTTCCTTAACAGCCAAGGACACATTAGAAAGTTTAGGCATCCCTACGTTTATTACTACTTAAGAAAATTGGAATCAGGTGCACCACATCGGCTGCAAATGATTAGACCATAGCTGGAGAGAAGTTTGTAGGAGGACATCTTATTTATACCTCAGTCTGAGAAGGGATTAAAAACAATCCTAAAGTGTCATCACAGGGCTTACAGGTAGCTCTCGTCACAATTAATGTCAAAGTGCATGCATCTACCATCAGAAAGAGACTGTACAGGTTTGATTTTCATGGGAGGTGTGCAAGGAGGAAACCACTGCTGTCCACAAAAAATCAGGACATGACTAAAGTTTGCTAGAGAACAGCAAAAAAAAATAAACAAAGAGCTCTGTAATCCTACTGGGTTGATTTGAACGCCTAAATATATATGATTAATTCAATCCATCAGAGCTTCACAAGAGACAGGACCTACCTACTCTTCATTCAAACAAGCACCATAGGGTGAGTTTTTCTCAGGGGTCATCAGGTAGGAAACTTAAACACCATCCATCACAACTGGAATTTTAAGCACCACAGAAAGCAATGAAGGTGTCAATGCAGAGAAAGCCCTCTAAACACGCCAGTATAATCATCCTGGTGAGGACTAAACCAGAGCTTAGAAGCTGTTTAAATAGGAAAAGGAAGACTGGTTCCCACTGGTCCAGAGGTAAGTAAACAAGTAATAAGTCAGTAGCCTTGTTGGTTAAAACCTAAATAACCACAAGCATGAGATTTACCTTCACACACAGTGAAGCGGTTATACTAGCTCACCCCACCTGCACAGTGAAGCGGTTATACTAGCTCACCCCACCTGCACAGTGAAGTGGTTATACTAGCTCACCCCATCTACACAGTGAAGCGGTTATACTAGCTCACCCCACCTGCACAGTGAAGCGGTTATACTAGCTCACTCCACCTGCACAGTGAAGCGGTTATACTAGCTCACTCCACCTGCACAGTGAAGCGGTTATACTAGCTCACCCCCTCTACACAGTGAAGCGGTTATACTAGCTCACCCCACCTGCACAGTGAAGCGGTTATACTAGCTCACCCCATCTACACAGTGAAGCGGTTATACTAGCTCACTCCACCTGCACAGTGAAGCGGTTATACTAGCTCACCCCATCTACACAGTGAAGCGGTTAGCAAACCCATATGTCATTGCACAAGTCATCAGAGCTGGAACTTTCCAACATTATGCCTAAAGGTAAGAACTTGGTAGACATTCCGATGAACCAACCATGACAAATCCTCAGTTCCATAAATTCACAGCTAAATAAATAAATACTAAATAAATGACACCAGGAGCTGTATAGGTCAAATATTACTTGCTTTGCAGATAGATATAAACATCTAAAATCAAACTGACCTTTACTACATACATAAATGATTGTGAAAGCCCATAAAATTTAGGATATTTCTGCTTAAACATTTCTGCCTGGACTGGATTGGCCCACAACAAACCACACCCAATTAAGCACATTAGTTACCACATTAGTTAATGGTTTGCTACATTTGTTGATCGTTGCTAGGATTTGGTTACTAAGGATTGACGACTTGGTCTTTCCAGTGTAATTCATGTTATAGGAATCTATGAAAAAAATTGTGAAAAATAATGTAACCTCACTGGTCTGTTAAAAATACGTTAACACTTGGTAAAATGCAGAGCCAGAATAAGACTGGGCTTGGACTAAATTGCAGGTTGCTCAGACATTCTCTGTTGAAAGGGCTTTTTAGTCGCTGTGCACCCTGGTTTGCACACACCTCCTGAGACACCATATGCATCTGACACACCAGAGTTCATCCAGCATTACCCTGTCCAGCCACAGGCTCTGCATGAGGATCTTAAGCGTAGACATGGCTGAGTTTCGGCCTCCGCTGAACCCGCACTGACTCGACTATATCGGATGACAGAATGAAGAACGAGGGCAGGTTCTGGCATCTGGGTCCACACGTAAGAAGCATGATGACAACTGGCCCCACTCGGTTTGCCTTGGCTGCAGTTCTGCCACTGAAACTAGAGCGCTGGGACAGACCCGGAGCACGTCCTGCCCCGGTTCCTCCGTGTGAATGCCACCAGAGCTGGGATCTGCCCACGGACAGCACAGAGGGGACAGCCAATCAAGTAGAGCGACTGGCCTCGACACGAACCCTGGCAGCGCAAGCAGCCATGCGGTTTAAACATGGCAACAAGTCCAGATCAACTGTTGCTGCCTGACCCTGCGCATGTAAACGCGTAGGCAGTGGAAGGCCCAGAGAAGATGTCGCCTTCCGTCACTGTAGATGTGAATCTCACTTGAACTTATACTCTTAGTGCAGAACCACGAAGCAGATGTGTGTACATTTGTGTCCTGCCTTGAGCTCCTGTGACTCACCTGATAGCGCAGGTAGTGAAAGGTGCCGGTAACCCCTAGGTCATAGGTTAGATTGCCAGGTGATGACCCATCAGCACCCTGTGAAGTCTGCTTCACCAAGCCAGGTGTCATGCTCAGTAGCACCCAGCAGGTGAGCTCCAGGGAGCACATACTGTAGGCTAATACGCATAAATAATGTAAGGCAGATGCAGAAGATTTATGTAAATAACAGGCCTGGAGGAATTCAGACGTCCTTTATCCTTCTTTACAGTCATTTGTTTCAATGTATTTTCATACCTTCAAAATATCAGTATGGAGTTTTCAAAGTCTCTAACATTCTGGCATTCTGCCAAAGCATGTCATATTTCATGCTATATTTCATGCTTATGTTTATCTTTCAGAGCACAACGTGAGAACCCCCCTCTATCCACAGCTCAGCCAGGGGGCCAGAAAAGAAACGACAACTGAAACGGCATCGCCCATTGAGAAATGAACGAGGCTGAATGGCTATTGGCCGAGGAATCACACTGCCAAGCACACAAGCCTGTACACATTGGTTAGCTTTCAGGTTTCATACTTCAGACAAGTGCTCTGTTCCAACAAGCCGGTCACAGTCATCAGCCTTAAAATAGACTGAGAACAATGACCCAGCACACTCTGGCATGTAATTAAGCTCCGGCCGGGGAGGGTGTCAGCCCCAGACTCGGACACAGGTGTCTCATTAGATCAACCAGAGAACTTTCAGCCATATGACCATAACACTGAACTAGGGTCTTGTGTGGTACAAAGTATCACTGACTTGAGAATTCCCCTGAGAATTGCATAGAGAAGCTCATTTCTACATACTCTTTTTATGTGGTGTCAGAAAGGAGCTTCTACTCCTCACATAAGTCTGAGATCAGAAGAGGAGAGCAGGAGAGAAACCCATTAAAGGTACATGGAGGTCACCACACCTCTCAGCACCTTCCCCCACATGAGCAGACTCCCAGCATTCTCCAGGTGTGGATAAAGAGAACAAACTGACCATGTATACAAGTGAAGAAGTTTGAGGAGAACTGTGTGTGTGTTTCGAAGTTGTAAGTAGTCCTATGTATGTGTATAGAGGGGCAGAAGAACACAGGAAGCCTGTGACTCACTGAGAAGAGGGAGTGTGATCAGCACACTGCCACGCTCCCTGCCAACTCACACCTGCTTAACCTCCATAGCTCAGGAGCATGCACACACACACACACACACACACACACACACACACACACACACACGTTCACTCCACATGGCCTATACCTCTATGAGATACAAACAGAGAAAAAACAAAAACATTATTACTCTGTTCTCGAGTATCCCATAAAACACAACAGCTTAAGTTACTCTGATCCAGAATATCCCATAAAACACAACAGCTTACGTTACTCTGATCCAGAGTATCCCATAAAACTCATAAAACTCCACATATTACATCCGTGTGCAACATCTGGCAGAAAGATTGCACAACCAACCTCATCTGCTCCAGCATCACCAGAATCTGCACTTCTCTTTGTCTCCACGAAGCACAAAGAACATCATCTTGTGCTCCACATTCTGCCGCAGGCCCCCCTCATAAACGGAGCTCAGCCATCGGGAGGCGGCAAATCCAGGGAACAGACCTGATCACAGCATATGCTTCCAACGAGACCCAGATTCAGCATGAGACGACCTGCATGGCTCCAGTGGAGATCACGGCACATCCCACTCACCCAGAGCACCTGGCCTTTGATCTCTGATCCTTCATTTCACTCTCATCTCCTAGAGACTCAGGTCATTCTGCCTCTTAATGCTTAAGCACATTGAGAAATGAGGTCCTAGGTGTCCCAGATTACAGGATATACATAAAGCACTGAGCCCAGTAGTTTACCCTGTACTAATATAAACTTTGTTCACCAATATATGGCATCTATTGAAAGGCACTCAGAGTATTAAAGGTAGGTTCAAGGCTAATGCACAACTGCTCTTCAGCACAACTATGTTTTAAGCACATGATACTTTACAATCTGTTCCACCCCAGATTCTTTCAGTGAACCTGGTATCACATCTGCTGCAGAGAGACTTCAGAACAACGATCAAGTCTCCATGAAATAAATGTACCTGGCTAAGACACTGACTGAAAGAAGACACTTTTTGCTTCTCAATAACAAATCCTTTTCAAACCCAATTAAAGGATAAATGTTTAGCCTTCAAGAGTTTAAAATGTGAGTTTAGTATGAAACTTTTCCTGTCTTCATAGCCCTGGAAGATGAGATTAGGAAATTCATCTAGAGGCTAGAAGAAACAAATAAGATGTTTATTAATACAGCAGTGGCTAATGATTTGAGACTAGAAACCAACAAGATGCAATGTTTTCTGTCCACAAACACCACACACACACTGTATGTAGAGGAACGGCAAGATGCAGATCTGCATGCAGATCACCACTTAAACCCAAGTGACTGACTGACCATAACCTTCATTACCTTATTGCACACTGCGGCAAACTGTCAAGATAAAAAAAAAAACATTTGAACAGAATTTAAAAAGAAGTACATGTTAAGTTTAAAAAACACTGATATCCCATGTACTGCTCATGCAAATTAAAGAAATATGAATAAAAATAATTTAACAGATTGACATTTTAACTAAGTCAGTATTTTATACTTCATGGAGATGCCCACGAAAAGGGCAAACCACTCGATGGAGTCAAAGTAATGCAGGGGGTGTTAAATACTATAGCAAGCAGAGTATATCTTTTCTAGAACCGTGAAGAGAAAAAGGGGAAAATGCATGGGTTCTGTTGGTGTTGCCAGTGTTATTAAGACCTCCCCCCTGCTCTGCCTTCTTAACTGCTGGGACTAACCAAGCAAATGATGCATCATCAAGATGCTCTTAATAACATACTAGAGGATGTAACGCGGATGTTTGAACGGCAATACACTGCGGGACAGGATAGATGAAAAGCATCTCGCAGGGAAGCTGAAGAAATGTGGGCCAGCATGTGGCAAGGTGGAGTGGCAGGAGGGTCAGAAGAGCCTGGCGTGGGGGGGGTGGGTCACGCCGGGCGGGCCTGGGAGTCGGAGCGAGTGCATCGGCCGGGTGGCACACGCCTCCGGGACCGTCGCTCCCCTGCTCTTTTACCCTTGTGTGCAGGAATGAGTCATTCGCCAAGGAGCAGGCAGACGTTAAAGCCTCACGCATGTTATATAAAATCAGGCGTTCGCATGGTTCGGGTGTGAGCGTGAGAACAAGGAGGTACAAACAGCACATGCCTGCTCCCTCTCCAGAGCTGACCATTCAGGGCACCTTCACTCTAAATTCTGTCCATTATAAATCAGAACGCTTTAACTGGATTCTAGCGAGGTCTTACAAGCAGGTTTAATGTCACTGGATTATACAGGTTATACATAAACATGTAATGAACACAACCGATGACTGATCCATTCTACACTTGTGTTTTAAAAGTATTACTCTACACAAATCACGTTATTTAAAATAATCAGGAAATAATCATTTAAGCAGGAAAGCAGTTAACTAGCTGTAGATTCAGGGCATGTAAATAAAACAAAAAAATTCAACAAGCCTTAAACTAAACTGCTAACCCACCTCCCTGCTAATAAACTAACTGAACCAGCTACTAATGAAAGTGGTGTAGATTTTTCCAACAGGGTTACACATCGTTTCACACAACACAGCTGGTCTTCCGGAAGTGCATCGTGTCTGCATTCTGAGGAAACGTGCCATCAACCCAAGTACTTATTAGGACTGGAGCAGGAAAGTAGTCTACCCCTCTTCTTAAAATACTCCTGTACACTGCCACTATGCGCGATGTTTATGGCTTTTACATAGTATAAATCTGTTCCTGAATATTTGGTATTTCTTTTTTTTCCTCAGAAATGTGCTGCTCACCACACCACCAACTTCAAACTAGCTTGAAAAAGAAACGCATTGAAAAGCACCACAAGTCCAATAAACAAGATTCTAGTTTCGATAAATTCTGTTTTAATCGTAATGGTTACGTCTATCGACGCAAAAAAGAAAGAGAGAAACGAAAACTTCGCCCCCGCGGTTCCAGGGGATGTAACGGTTCCCATCTTACCTTAGTGGTGACGATACACAAACAGTCCATTCTTCAGACCCCAGGCGAGAAACGGCATCACCTGCGAGTCATTTCACCCCTGGTGTTCAATATAAATACCGCGATGATGGCACACTAAGCGCGGTAAAAACTTCTCAGAGGATAAAACACTACGCGCTGAAACACGCCACATAACACAAAGTCTGCATCATCACATTTTCACGGTCGGCGGCAGCGTGTTGGTGTCCATGGTGATGCTGAGACGGACGATGTCTGTAGTCCAAGTTCGCCATATCCTGATGCGCATGCAGGGTTCACAGCCGCTCCAGAACAGAGCGTGCGACAATGTCACTTTAGTCTGAGCTGCACTCCGCTACACAATACAGGGGCCACGTTCAGCCTGCGCTGTCGGGATTGCTTTCATATATAGCTCACACTTAACTAGAAACTAGGACGACCAGTTTTCATCTGTTCACACACACATATATATATCATTTTTACTTTTTTTACATTCCCCAAGTGAAAACTGTTATATTTAGCACTGTAAAAGTCGGATCTGAAACTGTTATTAAAATACTGGCCACTAGATTAGAGAAGGTATTGCCTATTTTACCAATTCTAATTGTTGAAAACCAGACAAGTTATATTAAGGGAAGAGGATCCAGTCACAGTATTACAAGGCTTTCAAATATCAACATCATCTTACATCAAGAAAACTGGATTCTCTAGCTTTATCTCTATATGATGAAAAACCCTGTGACTGGGTAGCATGGTCTTATGTGTTTTATGAACAAAAGAAATATGAGTTGAGGGGCAGGTTTAGGAGTGAATTCATATATTTTATGACTCTCCACTAACTGTGGTTATCACTAATGGCTACAGGTCAAAATACTTTCCTCTTGAAACTAGGCAGAGATCATCTTTCCCCATTGCTTTTTACTATTGCCGCTGAACCTCTGGCAGAAACCTTAAAAACGTAATCCTCTCACTAAAGGGGTAATAACATAATACAAACAGCAAAAACATATATGCAAATAAAATACTGTGTTTTGTGTCTGATGCAGATATATTTGAACCAAGGTTGCTGGAGGTTATAATTCTATTTCTGTGGATTATTTGCAGGATATTTTACAAAATCAGTAGCCGTGCTTCAAGATAATTCCTCTTTTTCTTTTAAATGCTCAGTATCTGGATTTGCATACCAACGTAACCCCTACATTTCAAACTACATTCAAATCAAAATTTTAAATTTTAGACTTAAATCATCAGGAAAGCCTTCCCTTCGATTCTTATGGCTGAGGAAAACTTCAATAATCAAGATGAATATTTTCTCATGTTTAATGTAACAGCTTATCATATTACACATACTTACTCTACAGTTGGTGCAAAGAACTGCTAAGAGGAGTTGAATATAATCTATAGGAATTTATTTTTAAAATTCTAAAATTAGGTCAGGTTTAACAACTGCATTTCTGACGTTCATCTCATTCTCCATATGTTCTCTTCTGATATAGGCTCTGTTTACAACTTCTTCCCTTGGGGTCAGAAAGACTGGTTTCACAAAGTTTCACAGAAACCATTGGACCAGTGGATCAAATGTCCTGGCCCTTCCCCTACACTAAATTTACACTTTATGTGATTCAGCTGTAGCAAAGGAGGGTGCAGGATGAAAAGAGATGCACAAGGTGTTTATTCTTCATGATTTACACAAAGAGTTGTGAGAGACCTCCTCAAAACAGCTCTGGAGTGAAATGTTTTTCATCTGTATTTCTTTCTCTAAGGTTTCATTTTTCTTACACATGTTGTTGGCAATGTCAAATCTGTTTGTGTTTTGGTAAGGCACAGTCATTGTTTGTATGCCCCCCTCCAGGTTTGCACAGCTGAGGATGTACACGTACAGGCTGGATACACACCATCAATTGCAATATGAATTGCTAACAATGAATGCACTACCACATTTTCTATAAATACAATAATTGGATTGCTTTTGTAGAGACAGTCACTTTGCAAAGAAATCAGGTTCCCACCATGCTGTCACATGCTCATTTGAATAGGGGAATGTGTGGGAGGGGGTTCTCAAAGCAGGACTTAATGGCATTGGTCCTACTGTGCCAAGGAGACTAAGAGACACACAGCACTCAGTTCCCCCGCTCAGAGAGGACTACACTGAAGGAGCACTCACAGTGAAGAAGCCCACTGACAGAACGGAGAGGAACTGGGGTACGGAAGCGCTAGTTTTCAGCAGCGTAGGAAACAATCTCTGAAAATTGTATTGTATTCTTGCGTAATATTTGCAAAGACTGTACTGCCTCAGTTTAACTAAGTGAAACTTCTAAAAGCTGTACCTGCAGAGTTGTACGTGCCAAGTGAATACAAGAATTTGTAACATCTCAGCAAGTTGCTCTGTTACAGAAGAGACCTTAATTTAGCACTTGCTTCTTACTGCATCAGGCACCAGTGCTTTGAGCAGACAATACACACTACAGATAATAGACACTACAGCAGCGTCAACAATTACACTCTCCGCCTCTTTTTCACATTCACTAAAAATACACCACAGCTCGTGTGTGTTAGTGAGAACCGTTTGTGTGTTAAGCCATAAATAACTTCAACAACCAGCAGAAATCTCACTGATGAACAGAACTGCCACCAAACAGAAATACAGTAATGAATTTAAACAAAAGAACAGTGAAGCTGTAGCTGTTCCTTAAGCTTACCTCACTAGTTGGAGGAGGGCTGCTGGTCCCAGAAGGTGCTCCAGCCACAGGGCTGGGAACATCTGATTGGTTAGGACCAGAAGAAGGCTTCGGAGGTTCTGTACACTCAGCTTGTTTATCCTGTAATGTCACTTCATAAAACTCTTGGATATCTGAAAGAACGAGATAACATCAAAAGGTTTTAAATAGAACACATAACACAGTAGAACACAAAAACACATAACACAGAAACTGGGCAATAGATTACAATGTGGAAAAAAAACTTTCAAGTAAAGTATATGTGCAAAAAAAAAAAAAATCCTTCATTAAAAAAATGTTTTGAGACGATCGCACCTAGTGCTCAGCTGTGCCAGTCACTGTTTTGCTCTTGGTCTCCTTTGTTCTGTCTGACAGAAGCCAGATAAAGCAGAACTGAACGCATCTTTGCCCAGGAACTTACAAACGTACAGCTTGGGCAAATGAAGACCAGGCAACAAAAGGTCCAAAACCAGAGGCACTTCAGTAAAGCTTGTCAGGACCCTGGGGGACAAAAGACTCTGAGGCAGCTGTGTGAAACGCTCTCAGTCAAGACGGTGGTCCGTCCAGGATAAGGCTTGAGGCCTGAGAACAGACCACTAAGGTTCACTGCTGTGTCAAGACTATGATTGGACGGTCAGCTTTCATTTTCCTCTTGCCCCCACCTGCAACATTTGCATTAAGAGAATCTCGTCTCCAGTGTGGGGGGTGAAGTTGCTCCAGGGGTGCTGTAGGACCAGTGCTGCCCCACTGAGCCTGCAGGGTTAAGTGAGAGAGTCCAGCCTGAACACATCCTTGGCTTTTTATGCTAGGTTTTCTTTTTTGCACACACACTCGCTCTCCAGTATAAGCAAGTGCTCCCATATAAACTGTCATAAAATTCACAATAAGCAGGATCTTAGAAACTAGGGCTATTTATAGAAACCTCAAGGGTGCAATACTGAATCAGATCATATTATGTATAAGCCCTAATAAATAAAAGGAAAGCAATTCAATTGCCTCCAAGTTACAAATAAAGCCAGCCCACCTTCTTATGCACTTCAGACTGTGTGTATAATCTGAATCACTTTAATAAAGAGGTGCTGATCCACTGCTTGTAAAAACTAGACAGAGTGAAGAACATGTTAAAATACAGACGCATTGTAAGACTACAGCAACATCTTGAAAAGACATGAGTAGGAAAGAGATCACAGGCATCAGAACAGCAAACTTATACTGAAGCATATTCCAACAAACACAGGCTGTACTGGGACTGTTTGCTGTTCAGAGACAAACACGCTGGCATTAAAGGAGCAGAATCCATATAACTTAACATCCAGTTTGGTTTTCCGTCACTAATGAATCTGTACAGCCCTTAATATTCCCAGATCTCTAACTGAAGCCACTTGAACAGGGCCCTGGAATACCTTTAACTTTAAAGTCATACAACCACATGTTCAAGGTCACTCTGTACTCCTATAAATGCATCTAACGTTACGTTAAATGATATATTCTCAAGAAAATGCTGTTAAGCATGAAGGAAATTTACAGGTCTGGAGAGAATCACAAAACCTGGCTGAAAGCACAACCAAGATAAACTCCCATAAACACTGC
>JAOXYF010000018.1:3466435-3483752 GCA_028565775.1 Sternarchorhynchus goeldii | reverse complement strand
ACGTGTGCTCATTCAGCATCTTCAGACAACGTGAAGTAATCATACTGTGCTACAACACACGTGTGCTCATTCAGCATCTTCAGACAACGTGAAGTAATCATACTGTGCTACAACACACGTGTGCTCATTCAGCATTTTCAGACAACGTGAAGTAATCATACACTGCTACACGGTTTGTCCTGCCGACCTGGCAGAACCAGAGGCAGGAAGAAATTTTCTAATATAGAGTTGGGAGAGGGGCACTAAAAGCATAACTATATGGACAGATCACAAATGTCTTAGGATCAGTAGGATGGTAATTAATCACACAGCACTAATTAGATCAGTAAGCATCTGCCAAACAATCACTGTCATCATTTGCAGTGACAAATAGAACAAACCATGTTCCTGCTCTAAATGCAAATCTAAATGTACTAAACCACCAAATCTAAACACTGTACTAAAACACCAAATCTAAACACTGTACTAAACCACCAAGATTAAAACATGTGGGATCCAAAATTACTGTGTATACTGAATAACATGAAGAATTCTGCACTTATAAAACATTCAGATGAGTCCGTAAATCTAAACAGTTTCTCTTATCTTATTGCTATCCATGCTGTTATAATGAAATTGAGCAGAGCTGTCCATCACAAAATACACAACCAGGACCTACGATTATATGAACCAAGCAAATCTTTGTATTGCTGAGAATACATAATTGATTTACTCTCCCATTAATTGGTGCTTAATAATAATACCTACCACCGATCAATGATAGACTGTATGGACTTAGAATATAGAATATATTCCCAAAGTCTTTTATGCTTCTCAGAAGCAGCGTGTCACAGTAGGAGCTGTCGTCAGGGAGGGGTTTCAAAAGGCAACATTAGGCACTTCATGTCTGGTTGGACACTGAGCTGTTTGTCAAGAGAGAAAAGAGCCATCAGTTTAAACTCAGATAAGCAATGGGATATAATGAAGTGTTACATTAACCATAGAATCATAGCAAACCATAGAATTCCCCATTATGTTCACAACCATATCTTGCCTTCAAATTCTAGTAACCAAACTGGAAGAATTTCTGTATTCACAACTTAGCAGAATTGACACAGCAAAATCAAGCATATACTGTAGGTTGTGAGAGGATTTACGCACAAACAAACAAACTCTAATGCAAATATACACTGCTGGAGTCCACCTTTTCTCACTGAACATCTCACCTTGTAAGTAATTTGTGGTTTCAAAAGGTTAGGTTTATTCAGACTGTTCTTACACCGATTGCCTTTAATGCATCTTAGAGTCAAGAGGATTCACAGGCTTTTTAGTGAATCCTCGTCCGAGCTTTATACAAGTTTAGAGGGAAATATAAATAGAGAATAACATTCATGCAAGTCTGTGCAACACGGCAATAAATAAACAAGTAAATATAAAATACAGGACTAATAATCACAGTACCATATTGCAGTCTGAGTCTGACATAAAGCTCAGTTTGAGTCTGTACAGGTTCTGTCACTCCTCAGGTGCCTGCACTCTGCATTCATACATTAATAATATGAAGTGCTTCATGCTGACTGAAGTAACATAGCATGCCAACCTTATAATAACCCACTCATTTGGATACCAATGTTTATTCTGGTGAAATGTGGCAATTATTATTACTATTATTATCTTTTATTACTTGTATTATTACGTTGTTATTATTATTATCTTTTTGGAGGTTTGGAGCACAGAGGATGAAGTAGAGGTGAAGTCCATGTTCTTCATCAGCAAACCTTTGGATTTTTCTTCATGACGTATTGCCTGAAATACCACTATACTCAGCTCAGTACTTAATTCAGCTGCGTTTCAGCATTCTATAAAGGTAACGATTGTAGTCCTTATTAGTTATTAAGTTTCAGAAGAATTTTGCTTGAGCAGATGTTTTCCATAGAGAACATTTCTTCATGTCATCGCCTTGGAGCTGATTTGATCTTTTATTGGATTTCTGCTGCTTTTACACTTTGCAAATTATCTTTTTTTTTTATCTTGGAAGAAACTGGATACATTATGTGTCATTCCGTCTAGTTTTAGTTTGCGGAAGGGCTACTTAAACTCTTAAACTGTGTAGCACGGTTTTAGAGAGTTAACACTAATCCGTGCATCGTATTTACATATAAACATTGTCACGCTTAACTCATTCCTGATAATGTTGGTGACTCTGGTCGAATAAGAACGATAGCGATCAACTGCTAACTCAACACTGACACCCACTGGTGATTCATGCGTATTACATAAGCTCCTTGAAAAGAAAGCGTGGAAAGGTTCATAGCATGTTATATCAGAAATACTTTGAGAAAGCTTTGAGAAAAAAATAACAGGTGCAAATCAGTCAGACGTTTATACAGTAGGATACAAAAGTGACTACCACCATCATCTTGGTAAGTGTAAATTACATGTAGAATTACATTTACTGTTACAACAATGTTATATTTACTGTTACAACAATGTTATATTAACTGTTACAACAACGAGTTATTGCACTATACATTATAAAATAAACATAGTGTGTAAAGATTTCAGCTTCTTCCTGAATAACATCTTCAACATCTGAATAACAGTAATCAAAAAATCAAAAATGTGTACTTAAACTTTTTGTTAGCTTTCAGTCTTTCATTGTTTACTGTCCAACATTGCTGAATTGCTGTTTATTATATATATATATAAATTTCCCTCTGGTTTTTTTCCTCTACCAGATGTCTGGGACCTTGATGCTCCTGTGTAGTATCTGCTGTTCTCTGGGCTGCACTCTTCTGGTCAGAGATCTTGAATGTCATTCCAGTGGTCTGCTAAAACCAAACTCTCCCCAGTTTGAGGATCACAGCTTATTTTCTTTTACTGCCTCACATCTCCTGCATATCTTCAAATGTCATCATCACGCTGCCCTTAAAAACCCTGAACCAGACAAACAGATATTAACAATTAAGCATTAAGTATCAATAATGTCAATCCAGTTTTCTGAAAAATTACAGCATAACTCATGTCTTTTGGTTTCTGTGTGTCCCAAGTGAATAGCACTTTACACCAAGAACTAGTTCTATTGTTTCTGGCTTGTTATCAAAAACTAACTTTTATTACAAAAGTTCATTATTGAATTCTGAACTCTTTAAGAAATCTACATACTGAAATAAAAACATAGACAAACATATATCCTGTTTGCACACCACATGATTCAACTGTGATATCGTATTTTTATATTCATTTACAGCTTTTGGCTGATGCATTTTTCCAAAGCAACTGGCAATTGTGAATGGATACATCTTGAGCAATTGAGGGTTAAGGGCCTTGATCAGGGGCCCAAACATGGCAGAGGTGAGGCTTGAACCAGCAATTTTCTAATTACTTGCTCAGTGTCTTAACCATCGAGCAACCAAACACAGCACACAGTGTTGTTTGGTTGATGTCTTAATTAGCATGGCCCTCTAGTTTATCATTACTACTATCAATGCTTTGAAAACTATAAAAAACTAAAATGTTTTCCAATCTTACGTACCAATGTCACCACATACTGTTCTCCCCAGTGCTGAAAAAGTACTGAGCAGTGTTGTCCCAATACTGAGTTATTTAGCTTTTCAGTTTTTGAAAAAGAACTGAGATTTTAAAACCATCCTTTTGGCTACTGCTGGAATATCAAGTCATACCCTGATTTTAAACAAGTTTAGTTAACATGACATTTAGGGACACTGTGCCATTTAACTAAATGTTGACAAAATTAACAAAGCCATTAGAGTTAAAGCACATTAGAGTTAAAGTAAGTTTTCACACAGGTAAATATTTGTAAGGCTAATATTTGCACCTTAAGCTCACTAAAATCTGGCTTGCCAGGTTCAGTCAGGGAAAAGAAGGTATATTTTGTTTCTGAATTATGTATATATTTTTTCTGATCTCATACAAAAGCAAGACTGCTTAAATAAAGTTAGATCCTGTTCAGATGACAGTTAAGATCATCACTTGGTGAGGCTTAATTTGCAGACATCTCCATCTGTTCGTGAGGATAACATGTTTTGATGTGCATCGGATGTTTTCCTTTTTAATTAACCAGACACATGGTAGCGGAACGGCTGAGAAATTTTGCCCCAGCTGCAGCTAAGATCAAGGTGCAAGCTGCAGCTAAGATCATTTATATTATACATAAAGGACTGTAGAGTCCCGATGATTCAAAGTGTAGCTCATAAACAGGACTGTGTATAGCTGAATATACACAAGAAAAAAGCACCAGCCTTTACTGCCAGCAACATGCTCAAGCATAAATGTTTAAAGAGGGTCATGACCTTTTGACTGATTTAAATAAATTGAAAAACAATCCCAAAAATCAGCAACAATATTTTAGATTACAAAATTCACCTGCCTATAGAGCCGTTTGAGTGGTCTCTGTATAGTGAATGTTCCCTGTAGAGTGAGTGTTCTGTGTATAATGAGTGGTCTCTGTATAGAGCTCAGTATGAGTAGGGGCAGTTTCCTTTACTCACCACCAGGTGGCAAAAGTGATAGTGAAGGAGGGCTCACTTACGCCATCAAGAGGACGGATTGTGTAATCTGGCAGAGGATAGAAAGCCAATCCTCAGAGCACAGTCTCACATTCTGCTGCACCAGAGCTAACAGACCACATTCCTAAAAGCAGTGTTGAGCAGTGGGAGAAACAGGGAAGGGTTTTCACTTATAATTATCTAGCAATGGCATACATTCAATGCCAAATATATTTTGCTCCTTGTGTAACAGTAAAAGGGAGTGGCTAAAATGACTGCAAGGAATATTTTGCTTGTAACATTTACACAGACTGGTGCAAGACTAGGGTTATAAAATTGCTCACCCTGTTCACAAGTGCCTGGCTTTTTGGATTAAGAATGTCAACCTGCGTGAGCAGGAGTGTAGGAGGGTGTTTTGTGCAGTGATCCAGCACATTCTGGACCAGAGCACCACTGGACTCCAGGATCCTGTCTTCAGACCTACACTTTGCTGGTCTCACGCATGGAGACCTTGGAAACTACTGTAGCATTAAACCCAGGAGCAAATTATGTGAGTTTCATCTAAATATTATTACTGAATTCGAATTGTAAGTTTCATTTCAAACATTCCATAATAACATCATAAGTCCATGGTTCAACAGATCCAACAGTTCTTTAATAGAGTGGTGTTCTTGATAACTTGACTTAAAAATAATATCGTAATACATTAAAACTTGTAATTTTCTATAATTTCTGTATAATGTGTTGAAAACTGTTTGTCATTATCATTGATATTTTACATATCATTTTTATTTCTAGTAGTATTGCACTGATTGTCTCTGTAGTCCAAAAAATAGTTTCAAATGTATTTGAGAATAAAAAGCAAGAATGTGTTATTGAAAATGCACGACTGAATATTCTCTCTCTCTCTCTCTGTTTCCTCTCAAAAATTACTATCATTCTCACATTTTCTTAAAATACTATTATAACCTTATGAATAAAGTTCATGGTCAAAGTCAGCAGGTATAATAGTGCAGACTGAGCCGAGACTGTGTGCAGTCTTAAATAACTAATGTAAGCCCATTGCAATCCACAATACACAAAGCATTAGAGGAATATCAGGCAAGACCAATACTTTCCTATGAATGTATTACGTGCCACTGGGAAACACTTCAGTGCTTCACATGAAAGCTCACCTGAACTGAAGGACAATGATCCAGCTGCCAAAGCATGTGTTTATTACTGATCAAGGACACATTCTAGGCATTGATTTGTTTCTCGGTAGTAAAGATGGCTGTATCGAGATCATGAATGTGGAATATTATCTGAGAAAGAGTGGAGGTAAGAATTTCAATATATAGATCCCAAATAATCATCTTCTTGAAAATTGTGTGCATCTGTTATATTATAATAAATTCATAAATTTTTATGCACATTGTTACAAAAATGTTTTATTAATTAAGGCATAACTCTCCTTTCTAACTAATGATAAATAGAATTTAAGATTTAGATAAGTGGAATTTAAGACATAGTTTTGAAATTTGTCAGACCTAAGTTAGAAATTTCAGAAAGTAGTTGGCAGATAATGAAGACCTTCTCCATTGTAAACATACCTAGATTTGAAACAAATAATATACTTATCACAATTAGTATACATTCAAGTTCAAATTTATAAATATCAACTTGGAAGTTTATATCCAAGATTCATTGGGATTTAGAAAGATGTTCCACATTTTCCACCATGAAGCCGTTTAACCTACATTCCTGCAGCTCTCTGACACCTGCCTGGTGAGAGGTCACATCTTACCCACTGAGTACAAATGGTCAAATTTATTCAGCCAATCTGAGCACTATTGATTTCCTGGGCCCACAGAGCTGCTTCAGCACTGCATGGCATGCAAAATCAATGTGACATACACGTGTGTGTGCGCGCACACATACACACACACACACACACACACACACACACATCCAACAACATACCCAACAATATAATCACTTAAAAATATGTTTGCGCATTGATGGTTTAATATTTTAAGAAAAAAAGTGTTTGACTATAACTGTATCCATCTGTCAATTAATTAAAAAAAACATTAAGATATGGTGTAAAATCACTAATTTGGTATAATGACTACATTAATAATAAAGACTACACTTTTTTACATCTTAAGTTTACTGACTTTTAACTTTTAATCAAACTGTAATTGTAAAATTATCAAACTAGCTGTAATATGGCATGCAGATCTGAATATAACATTTCAAGAAATAAATGGATGAGAAGACTCCATTTGAGCTCTTGAAGGTATCTGGGACACATTCAATCAGATCTTCAAACAGATGAAGCCTCTACCTAAAGCTACACCATCACTTCACCACTACAAGCTGCAACCGATATACTGTCTGCTGACATTAGTCCTGCCCACAGTACCAGTATTTGTCTCTCACATTAAGAGAATTCCAGTGGATTTGTGAGTGGGTAATATATGGGCAAAATAAATTAATGTATTTGATCAGAAGAAGGGATGAAACACATATTGCTGAAGGACTTGATCAGTGCATAGTCAAATTGTGAAAAAACTGATGATGGTTTTATTTATTCAGAATAAATGCGTGCTCAGTAACGAGCGTACAATTTGGAAGCAATATTGCAAGTATAATTTAGAAAACAGAACAGTACTTATATCATAAATATACTACTTTGAATCTTCAAATCTTTCCTGCCAAAATATTGATAGGTAATGCAATCCCTTTGTCTCTATGTGCATTTCTATATATGTATATATAATGTTAATTATGTTACTACTGCAGTTGAATAGCAATGATGCATATGGTGGAAGTCACACATTTTTTGTAACTTGAATGGCCTTGACTACTTTTTAACAATCACTACTTTTCACAAACTCATTATATTGAGCTCTTAGTATGTATTTTAGTATACATGACAACCTCTGACCAAAATAAGAACTTTGTATATTGATTTGTTCTGAAAAGTATTTATAGGAAATCAATTCAAAAGAATTCTATAAGGCATATGTATTAGAGCATTGTACATAGACACGACTGGGAATCCATGCACAGAGGAGTGTGGCGCCCCCTCCAGGCCTATCCAGGATATTACTGAATGTATGAGCAATGAAGTACAAGGTATGACTATATATATATATGACATATGACCCAAAAACAGAATCCCTCTTTTCTAAGGAAAAGAAGTGTACATTAAAATGGAAGAATTCACACAGTCAGATTTATTTAATGCAATATAATTTATACTGGATCTTGAGGTCTTAAGGCATGAATAATTTACATTGATGTACATTTCCCTCTGACATACTTCTGAAATATGTGATCTGCATATCTGAAAATGATGTTTATGATTAGTCTCTACACCTCCAACATTAAAAGCTCATCTAAAAGTTAAAGAAAAAATAGGGAAATAAAATTAGGAACTCACAAAATAAAATTTCGGTTTATTGTCGCACAACAATTTCACACATACATCAAACAGGCCACAATAGATAGCAATTTAATAGACAAGTAAGAAAAGAATTCTTTCCTTAAGCCTTGCCATCTCATACAAACCAACTACGTATGGTACAACTGATGTACATACACAAAGTACTGGAATGCTTTGATTTAAACGGCTTTTTTTGTTTTTACAATTTCAGTTGAGATAACATGACATGGTCAAACCACAAGTAAAATCTATTTCATAGAGAGGCTTCAACTTCAAAGCACCGTTTGGTAACCAGAGATCACTGTCAAAAATGGCTGACCTCCTAACAATATGTACAAAAATATAAAATGTAAATAAAAATACAAACAAATTCTCCTTTTAAAGTATTTTGTAAGAAGGTAGAGCTTTGAAGTCTTGGTTGTTTCTACAAAATTTGCAGTTATGTGTGTGTACACAGATGCTGAACTCTACTTGATGATGACCACATTATCTTCCCCCAGTGGATGAGTTAAGGAGAGGAGGGCTGAAGACGCTCAGCATTACTAACCCTTAATCATCAGTCTTCTGTTTTTTAGTTTCAACATCCTCCTGAAAACACACAGCATTAAACCTCACAGCACCGAATATGAACTTGGCCAAAAATATTCACAACAAAAGGACACTTACTTCCTCATCTTCATCTTCAGCTGCCCGTTTCCCTGTGCCACCCTCAGCCTCATCTTCCTCATCTTCCTCATCACCTGCAATGTTGTGAGTTTAAGTCAGGCGGGGTTACAGTCCTACTGTGTTGCTTAACATACATGGTGGTCTTGCAGAGTAACTGCAGCAGAGAAATATGTCTTGGGCTGATCACAACAATTTAGTGACAGTATGAGTTACCTTCATCTTCTTCTTCATCTTCCTCACCAACATCATCCTCTTCCTCTTCTACTTCATTTTCTGGATCTCCATTTTCCTCATTATCCTAAAAAACATTAGTCTTATAATTTCATAATGCAGTATTTGCCATAATTCTGAAAGATGAGCCCAAGTTATTTAATGTTTGCTAATAGTACACTAATAGTACACTAATAGTACACGTCATGTTTACAAGCCGCTACACTTGAAGTTCTCATCTTGCGTTGTGCCAACAACACAAACACCAAGAACAAACACCAACAAAAGAGGATATCTTACAGCATTTCCATTGGCTGGGGCATCCTTTCCATTTTCTGCTTCCTCTTCAACCAGCTTCTTTTCTTTAAGATCCTGAGAAAGAAACAGTTTTACTGAACTTTTTTTTCCTAAGTGCTATTCAAATGTTGGTTAGAAACCTCTTTGGTATTCTTAAGATTTTAGACTACTTTGTGTTTCATAAAAACACCAAACTTCAATTCTTAAAGCCCATTGGACGCTGACCTTTTCCATCTCCGCCTAGTTTAAAATACCTTACTGAAGTGTTGTAATCTGATACGTCGGTGGTGTTAGCGCCAACGAGCTGTGTAGTTCAGTAAATAATCTACATCAGAGGTTTCGTTGAAGACACGCCCGGGGAAAAACTACAACTCCCAGCCTACACACACAGATTATTTTAACACAGCCAATAAGAAGGCTGGAACGAACACCACCAGAAAGAGGCTCGATAGATTAACCCGAGAAGGAACAATAGCGACATGCACATAGAGATTTTTCTTCTTTACCATATGGGGTATATTAACAAATCTATTCAGATTAACTAATTATGGAGATACCTACGCTCTTAAAAACAATTTGTTAACCCGGTTGCAAAAAAATCGCGTTATTTTTGTCACCTACTAATAAAAACAGTTTTAACCTTCAGAACAGGCCTATGTCATTCCCTAGAGTATCTTCTGATGCGGCAAAACGCTTGTATTAATACATTTAGGTCATAACCCTTAATCTTTAAGCCGTTTAGTGGTACAACACGCCAGCAACGCCTCCTTACACCATCACATTACATGTCAGTGCTTTGTAGTCTCAGACTAATACTAAGCGTCACTGACTCAGATGAATAATCCAGGAGGCTCGGCTATACTGCCCGCATTCTCTTTGAAAAAAAGATTCCGCCGTTGATATGCTATAAAAGACGAACAGTATGGCCGTTTACCGACAGCTAAAACGGTAATGATCTACACATTTGAACTTGATTAACGGGGTATACCCTCATTAAGGTAGGCTATCGAGTCGTGCTTTGCAATAGCCTAACAAAGGACAAATGGTCATAGATGATGCATTTCTTTCTACAGTTTCTAAATTTTCGCTTTTTGTTACCAGTGACAAACTTTTATAAATCAGGGGAAAGGCTGGAAAAGACGCTCACACTAATGCAATGTAACTTCTGTTCCGTGCTCACATTCTGCGTTGTACATTTGTTAAAGCCTATTGTAAACTCGCACAGCCCGCAAACAGTGTCGCGGAGTGAACCGTTTAAGATACACTGGTAGCCTAGACAAATTTTGCGGGATAACTTCGCCAACGCGATGATGTCGAGAGGCTTCCTATTTACACCTGCAGACGAAAAGACGCGGATTAAAAACAACAAAATCGCAACCGCGCCATTCACGATTTAACATCTGAAAATGACCAAACAAGCAATGTACCCGGCAGCCAAAATAAGACAATGTACTCATCAATAACAATAATAGGTCGCTCCTTTACTCGCAATCAAAACGGGTTCACCATTATCTGAACTTGTCCAACTTCCACAATAAATGCGTCATTTATGCAGCTTCGAGATAAAATCCCCGCCAAACAGCCGATGCGTGTCTTTTAGAGCCAGATTGCCATGTTTGCAAGAAACTAACTACTATGCCAAATTTCTAATTTCTCACAGAATCCATGTAATGAATTTAAATAATCATGTTTAGAACTGGACACAGAGGACACAGGGTAATCTGACAAACAAACCGACCACACTCTCGCTCGTCTGGTGGCACCATTCATCAAGAAGCGTACAGAAGGAGACATCAAGGTTCCACCAGCGCAGAAGCTAACTTGTCACATCAGAATAAGGTAGGCAAAGGCTTGTGGACCGACAAATCGCCGTGTCTCATAAATGCAATAGGCTCTGCTACCGGCGAATAATTACAAACTGATTAAAACAACTTAATAACTAGTTCAAAAAGAAGTTGTTGGTGTTAAGATATTATGTCCACAGCTCAGGGTACTTTTCAAAAGGGAACCGAAACGCTTCTAACAAAGAACCCGCGCAGACTGTTACGCTCAGGACAATGCAAGCTCTGGCTACAAATGTTTCTGAAGCAAACCCAACTTTAGAGAGCATGTTACATTTTTCCATCCAGAAAAGTCTTCACAGAAAGATTATGCGTCCACGTCAACGACAGCAAAAGATGCAGCCCAACGAACGCTGTTACCATAAAAACATTCGTATTTCCACACAAAATCCTTATTCCATACGAATATGTGGTCCATCCTTTCATAATTCCGTAAACCGCAAATCGAGTTTATAAACCACATAATAAATTCCCTACCTTTGCGGAGATTTCCGAGCTGGTATCGACTTTTGTGTCAGCCATTTCTGCCTAAACGTGAAAATGTGATGCGGTCACGGAACAAAATAATGTGAGAGGGGTTCAAAACGCTTATAATAAAGATAAAGGGTTAGTTAGTGCCTGTGGCAAACTCACTCGACGGCGGAGTCCTTAATATAGAGAAATGGGCGGAGTCAAAAGGCGGGCAGTTTTAAGTGATTGGTCGATATAGCGAAAAATCTGTAGTCTATGTCTAATTCGCCAGTCTCGAACAATGGACAGTATTTCTACACCGAGGGAAACCGCTTGCAAACCAACCTTTCTGAGTCATTTATGTGACTAGTAAATGTCGCTGCACCCTTCTGACTAGTCTTCTTCTGATAAGATGACTTATGTGAACCCCCCACCAAATAAATAAATAAAAATCTAACCTGTTTTGATCCATTTTTTTGTTTAAAAAATGAATAACACCTTGGACTAACAAGACGTCGCGCCTTTCTTTTATTAATGACCATCTGACAAAACAGTTAAAGCTGATTTTTACTGCCTGTTAGATTTACCCGTTTATAACATTCGTGGGTTTTTTTTCTTTTGTTATACCATTTTATTTGCACGTGTTATCATTATGTATGGTATAGGGAGAAGCTAAACCTATATATTGAAATATTATTAAATGGAACTTCACTTTTTATGGAATATTCTCCTGCAATGATAACATGATTATAGCGCTGAGAGCAGACGTCCGTTTCTCGAGTTCTTACGCACACCTTCCTGTATGACAAGGTGACATAAACTTGTTGTCTAATAAGAACGCTCACATATTCAAAGATCAAATGATAATATTGCGGTACTTAGCAAAACTCTCCTGGTTAAACCTTCCCGAATTTGAGCGACAGTTGTCGGCCCCGCCCCTTCACCTAAGCGTTTCACTAAAATATTGGCCGTGGAAACGAAGCAAGGCGCTAGAGCTTCGTGAATACTTCGTAGAAAATTCCATTTTCCTCCGATCTCAGAACGGTTTTGTCGCTTTTCGTACCATGGCTAATCCTAGATATGGGTAGGATGAAGCTGATCCCAAGTCATTGTAAAAGGGCAGATTTAAAACCTGGAACATGCAAGTTAGTACAGAAAAAATGTAAAAAGGTGTGAAGTATGAGCGAGCACGACGAAAATTTCCATATGACCAGTTTACTGGCACGTTGTATCAAAATGTTTTAATAATTAATAACCACCAAGAAAATGAAGCTGATTGAAGTTTTTTTGCTTGGTTTCGAATGATTAATGCAACAACAAATATGGACGGCCCTACGAATGTTGATTGAAAAGGAATAACCCACCACTCAAACAAAGTAGTTTAAGCGTAGTTTTGGAGTTATGTGGACATTATCTTATGATTTCAAATGTGTAGGAGAAATCCACGAAATATATAGACAATAAAAGTCGGAAAGGGAAAAACAGTCCCTCACCAAGATGGCGACATGAAATGCCGTATGGCGTCTTGAAGTCTCCCAATTGGATGATGAAGAGGAACGAACGCAGTCTTGACGCTTTGCGAATGCTGATTGGATTTTAGCGACGTCCATCAAATGAAACACCTCGACGAAGGTTCTTGGAAAACCTGGAATGGTTGTCAGATTCTGGAATGTAGTTCAGTAGTTACCTTGACGGAACGATAACGCGTTTGCTTTTGAGCGGAATTTGTTTATTCGGAAAACATTTACATTTAAAATAATAAACAATATCATAATATCATGTGTTGCCGTTGTTGGCTGAAGCTTCTTACGATACTCCTAAGTAGTCAGTCTGTTCACCACTGGGGTCTGTGTATTCTGAATTAGGCACATGGTTACAGAGGATATAACAATCAATATTATGTTAAGCTGCGTGTAATACAGTTTTATGGATAAATAATTACAAACTGAGGAATGATTAGTCTTGTTACCGGCACTACTGCGTACTGTATATATGCCAGTAGAAATTCGGTACAATCTACAAAAAAACTGACCAAAAACTAGCTAATCTCTTATATGAAACTTTATGGGTGGTCTATGAAGCTCATTTTTCTTTTCAGTGTCTAGGTCGATTTAATTTACCTTCACGCTTCACTTAAGAAAGGATTGCTTTCACTTTTATTTGAATATTCTTGTTATAAATGCTATGTTAAAGCTTGTCCAGTGGAAGTTGTAATCCCATTTTACAAATATGTGTGAAGCGCACAATTGCATAATATGTATGGTAATGCTGTGTATCTATCGCAAAGTACCCCCCCTCTATCTATCTATCTATCTATCTATCTATCTATCTATCTATCTATCTATCTATCTATCTATCTATCTATCTATCTATCTGTATCTGTCTGTCTGTCTCTGTCCATTATATATCATTTTATCATAATATATCATTTATATATCATTATAGCCCATAAACTTGTACGTTTTTAACGTTTATAGTCCATTGATTTTACTACCTTATTTAATACAGTTTAATCAGTTAATACACTGAATATGAGATAAAGTATTTCTGTATTCACAGAATCAAGTATTTGCACACTTACCTTATTTAGTTCTCCCCCTGGTGGAAAAACAGTAGCATTTTCAGAATAACAACAGATAAAAAAACTATTTACAAGAGGCAGTATTCTAAAATGCAACTTAATGCGCGGGATTATCACTGATTAAATACTATAAAATACTCTAAGTTTTCATGTGCAAATATGTTTTTGCTCTAAGGCTGGAATGCTAACTCAGATAAAAACATTACCTTTAGATGTTAACATAAAAAAATGTGTGCTCCTTCTCCTGCTTATGACTTAGCCAGACCGGAAAATAGGTGACATTAGTATATACTCTATATTCTACCCATAATAGATCAAAGACTGTGAAGGAAACAAATTTAGTCCTAACCCCCACTCCTCCACCAAAAAAAAAAGGTCTGCAGACAAACCATGAGAGGGCAGAACCGGGGATCTCTGATTCCTATGATAAGTGTTACTTTCTTGTCAACTACAATAATAACCTCGGTGGAAATCCCCCTGCCTTTGCTGCTGTCTGGTACAGTAGATCACGTGATCATAACTAGACCCAGGCCTCACCAGTGTTGTTGGTCTGCTTTCTTTCCAGCTACTCCTGCCCCCCCCCCCCCAACTCAGACAATCTCATTACTACTGAGCACTTCAAATACCCTTAGGGGAGGGACCTGTGGACCCTGTGTTTATATAAATACTAGCTATTCACATCAAAAACAACATCTGAACAATGCGTGGCTGAGTATCTAGTATATTCATGCTATTTGAAGTCATTTGCTGAGGCAATAATTTACTATTGTTTGTTTCCGCTGAAACAGGGTACACATTGGAGACTGACAGAAGCAACATTTTGAAATGACACTTCAGATTATGCACTATGTCAACAAAGCACTTTCATACATACTGAGAGTATGTTAAAAAATATTTCAGCATCAGCACACAAACTATGTGCTCAGGTTTAGTGAAACTGAGTGAATATTTTGGTAAAGCTAAACCCATGTTACACCATATGTAGCCATATACCCTGTAAAGATACATGTCTTATACAAAGTCTTGAACCTATATCACACATATAGTCACACATTTACATCTGGTTATCATTTAGAAAAGAGAGGGAAAAAAGATAAAAAAAAACAAACCATCCAGTAATATATTTAGAAGTAGTACATAGAATATTTTGAGGTGTGGTTATTTTTAGTGTTTAAACCCCTGGAGTGCCTGTGTTAAATGCCAGTGTTATGAGGTTTTGAGCTCACATTTCTTTGGTCTCTGCATTAAGAATTTCTTCTTAGTTTCCCTCAACCTTAACCTTGCCCCTTTCAGGCGAGCCAGAGGCAGGGCCTTCTGCTTCTCCTACATGCCCCCCCCCTTCCTTTCCACTGTAGTAGTAGCACTTCCACGACTCCACCCCAATGCCTCTTCCCCTCTCTCATTTTTCATTTCTATTTAAATATAGCGTTCTGTTTTTCTGCAGCTGCTCCCACAGCTTTCCCATAGCCAGGGGAGCAGCAGAGAGACCATCCCATAAACCTTGGGTCTGGGTGCTGACTGTCTCCTGCTCCCCCTCCCTCAGAGAAACAAACACTGACAATACACATCAGTCCAAGAATAGCCTTGGCACATGATGCATGTCCATTATTACTGCATGAGGGCTTTCTTTTCCACAAGACTTGTTTGCCCCCCCCTGCTGGTACTCCAGAGTGGAGGACCAATGTTAAAGAAAGGTGTGCAGAGGGTGCGTGGAAAAGAAATGACACTTCTCCCCAGGCTCTAATCAGTCCACAGTGTGGAGAGATGTTAAACAAACATTTCTCAAGCGTGATGTTCGGTGGGAGAAAATCAGTTGTGATGAAGCTTGTGGGAGCTTGACACCATGACCCTTGGCCATGAGGCATGTTTGTGTGTGGTTTATTTGGAATCGAGCAGGCTGGAAGCTTGCTCCAGGCGCTCACTGATTCTGTATGGAACAGGGGTACTGTCAGCTGCTGTGCTGGTTTAGGCTCCAAATTGTGCCACTCAGGTACCAGATTTAAATCAAGTCCAAAGCTTGTCAATTCTTTTTCATCTGCCGTCCTGGGACATGATTTGCGTATCTACTTGTTATGTCACAGTCCTGCATCAGGACGGACGCTCAGGGTTTAGCAGCTCAGAGGTGAAACTAAAAGAACGGAGCTGAGGGTTGATGACTCACATGCACCTCCTTCCTGTGCAAAGCTTAGCATGGGAAAAAGAACAGATACAGTCAGCAGCGGTAGATCAGCAGGGTCACAGGTTTTGTGAGCCTAGCAATCATAAATCATCCTAGTAACCAGACCAGTAAATCATCCAGTGTAAACCATCCAGATTTTATGCAATTTGGACAGATTTGCAGATTTTTAAATCAGTATTTCTCAGACAACATTTGCATACATGATAAGAGCAGAAATTGCACAGAAAAGCATGATGTAATAGATCCGTGATTAAATGTGACTTTTGGTGTTAAAGTAAATGCACAGTACATTCAAATGAATACAATAAAAAATTATGCATCACTTGTTTTGTAACACTCTCTGAGTTCTTAAAATAAACTGATGTCATCTGCACTTCCTAAACAATGTAAGATTTTCTAGTATGTATGCCTAGATGGCGCTGTTGAGCATCAAGTGTTTTAGTCGCAGTACAAAGACGCAGTCCTCCCAGTATCAAGCTCACATTCAGGGGTGACAGGTAAGAGGACTGTTCCCAGCAAGCTGTCATCAAATGTGGCAGGACTATTTCATTATGACTGCACAGATCCCCGCCCTTTCTAACTGGGTAAGTCGATTCTCATTACAGTTATCTCATGACATTATAGTTATCATTGATATTGCATTTAAGTGCATTAAGAGAAATGTAAGAGATGAGCTCAGAAGTTGATGTGCATGTGCGCATTATGTAATCATCATGTCATTATCTGTAATCATGTTCTAAAGTTTTTCAGTGATATTTCCACAGAGTAGTTTGAATGAAGCATCGCTATTTTGAAGTACACACCTAAAACCACCCATTTGTTATATTAATATGTTATATTATTGGTGCCCACATTTATAACGTTTAACTTCATCCTCACACTCAACATTTTCGGTATCATAAGCACATGTGATTAACATTTGCGTATATGCAGTAAAGCTTGAGAAGTGAAGAAGGCTGGGTATATTGTTGCATTCACTGGAGATGATTGGTTCCACTATGTAAAGAAGTATCAAGAAAGAACATTACAATTTGGTTTTCTTGAATGATTTTTTTGTGATGAGTGGCATTACTAAAACTTCAGTATCTACAAAATGTCCTCTCTCTCTCTCTCTCTCTCTCTCTCTCTCTCTCTCTCTCTCTCTCTCTCTCTCTCTCTCTCTCTCTCTACAGC
>JAOXYF010000018.1:3454956-3464956 GCA_028565775.1 Sternarchorhynchus goeldii | reverse complement strand
AACCTAATGTACTCTATAATTAAAATGAAATGTTTCTGCTTTTAGCACCATTCAAATTTCAGCTGCAGGCTTCCTGCAGAGGGAAATCTGTATGCCTACATAAGTCCAACTGTCATATGTCTCCTCGGTAACCCAGTAGCAGTGATGTCATGGTGCTGACGAGGAAACACCCTTCATCACCGACGGCTTTGATGTGGCTGCACTCGCGGTTGATGTGCACATGCCTGCCTTTCCCTGCAAGTGACCCTTGCTCCTGACTTTAAGAGAGAGAGGGGAGAGATCTTACTGTAAAAGAGAGAGAGAGAGAGAGGGGAGAGACCTGACTGTAAGAGAGAGAGAGAGAGGGGAGAGATCTGACTGTAAGAGAGAAAGAGAGAGGGGAGAGATCTGACTGTAAGAGAGAAAGAGAGGGGAGAGATCTTACTGTAAGAGAGAGAGAGGGGAGAGATCTTACTGTAAGAGAGAGAGAGAGAGAGAGGGGAGGGATCTGACTGTAAGAGAGAGAGAGGGGAGAGATCTGACAGGGTGAATGTTCTCCCACAGCAGAATGCTCATGCTGAATGACTGCTCAGTAATGAAAAAAGAGGAAATTCAATTTATTGTTTATCATTTCAGTTTTATTTTAGAAAACACTTTTTGCAATAGACATTAATGCAAAGCAGCTCTACAGAAACCCTGGTCCAGAACCCTAAAGGTCAAAGCCAGTATTGTAGCAGCAAAAAAAGACTTAATAACCAAGAACCCATCCCTCCCTTCCAGAGGCAGAAAATTGACAGGACATGGCAACCCATCCCTCCCCGTTCACCCATGGCACACCTAATAACTCTTCATGCTCAGGGAAACTCTGAGCACGATGGAAACAACCACCGCTGGTCTCACTAGCCTTGCTGCCTGGTCCAAGAACAGCCAAAGTAATAACAGTCAGATGGTAATGAGGTCCATAGCAAAGAAAGATCCAGTTCCAGTCCATAAAAAGCTGGTAATGGATACAGTTTTAATATTACAAATCAATTAGTGACCTCTTTACTCTCCTGTGGTTGCAGCAATCTGACAATCTGTTCTGTTGTCAGAATATACATTTGTTTATTTGAAGCATTACCAGCAATATTACATCATGCTGTCCCATTTCGAGTGCTAATGCCGGTGTAATGAAGCAGAGGGGGATGATGACACGGGGCAGAGCTGCAATTCAGGAGGGAAATGATGTTGGCTGCTGCTACGGCAACCGACACAAACACTTGCATTACAATAGTGTTTGTGTGGAGCAGCAGTTTGCCTACATACATCCTATTCTTTTTAGAGTTTAGAGTTGGGAAAGGTATGGAGATGATCTTTCAGTGTCACAGGTCAGTTGGGTGTGTAAACCAGTATGAATCTTATTTAATACGAAATCATTTTTGCTCCACCAGTTAGAAAAGATGGAAAATCAATGTGTAGCATGTGACAGCATCAAGCTTTTCACAAAGCAAAGAACTAGTGCCTCCCCTCAGAGGGTAAGAGAAGAGAAGCAGTGAGGCCCACCCACATAATCCCCTCCGCCTTAATTCCAGTGCCAGTATCTATGTGACATCTCAGGCTGTGCCACGTACAGATGCTGCAGGTGATAAGAGATGTGAGTGGCATGTGAGTGGCATGTTCAGACACCAGGCTGACATGTCAGAGTTCGTGTCCCGTCTAGCTATAGAGCCATAGAAAATCACAGTGATTAACTGCCATTGAAGGTAAATTGGGTAATGGCCATCGAAGTTATTCTCACACTCTGTGGCTTGTGTTTCTGTTGTTAATGTACAGGGCGTTCCTGGTTAAACCATAACTCAAGATTACAGATAATTGCACAAATACAAGATATTTGTCTGATAAACATTTAAATGTAATTAATCGGATCTCACATTTAGGCATCTGAATATCTGGAGCAATTAAACAGTAGTGTAACTTGTGTAATGTAAGGTAGATTAATATATACAGTGGAAACGGTACTTTTTAGAAGTTTGTTAGAAACTACACACACATGTAGGTGTGTAGTTCGAAAATGTAGTCAGTCTGTTGCCTTGTAAAATTTCCTCTAGTCCTTTAATAGCAGTTAGTGTGTGATTGCAGGACCACTGTTGATTTTTGGATGGCAGAGTCCATGTAAATGTGGTAATAATAATATAATCAGTGTGTAGATATACAGGAGTTGTTTCGATGAATGTAATGGTGGTGTATTCTGTAAATTAACAATATATAGATAGTTATTTTTGCATTAACATAATTTATTATACTATGTATTTAATTACCATAGGGGAAAACATTCATTTGTCTTATATTCTATGGTCATTTGGATAAGGATTGGACCAAATGTGATGCGACATATTTTCTTATTCAAACACATCAGTCAGAGCCAAAGTCATGGGAGCTCAGTGATCTTGCTGGAAACAAGTGAATGTGTTGAAAAGTGGTGTTCAAAAAGCCCTTCTTTCTGCCTGGAGGTCTTGCTTCCAGCAGTACAGCTTCACGTAGGACTGATGCAAGACAAGACACCGAGTGGCAGGCTCGACGAAGCAGTGGGCGTGGCAGTGGGCATGGCAGTGGGCGTGGCTCTCACCAGGCACAGATAAAGGTGCTTTGTTTGTCCCACTTCCTCTCCTCTGCTACATGACTGGAACATTGTTCCTTTGCCACAGTGTTGGCTCAGTTGAAGGGAAACTGAGTTGCTCTTTGTGGATCTGACCCAAGAGCTACATGAGAGAGAGCGAGAGAGAGAGAGAGAGAGAGAGAGAGAGAGAGAGAGACAGAGAGAGAGAGAGGGGAGCTAAATATATTTTTGCTCTTCTATCAACACAAAAGAAAACTCTGCATGGCCGTCTAAACACAGCACAAGAGCCTATTTCCATTCATTCTATTCATGGCAGTTTGCAGCCAGTGACATGTTTTCCATTGTTTGCAGGCAATCAATTAAACATGATGCACACATATATTTTACTACCCCAAAAAACTTTAAATAGCTCATATTAATGTCAAATTAAAGGTATATATTGTATGTCAAGTCATGTTGGACAGGCCTTGGAAAACATTGCAGAAAAGCTGCTCTGTGTGTGTGTGTGTGTGTGTGTGTGTGTGTGTGTGTGTGTGAGAGAGAGAGAGAGAGAGAGATGCAGCCTGCTATGTGAGTGTATCTGTCTCTTGTTCTAGTGATCTTCATCAGGTTCTTAGAAAGTGCTGGGTTCTTAAAGCATCTTAAAGTATGTGCTCTGAGGGAAATGCCTTTATGGTCCTGAGAGCAAAACATGGAACAGCATTTGTTTCAATGATGTAGCTACAGTTTAAACACGATCAATAAACATGGATTCACAACTCCTCATCAGACACATGAGGGACCCTGTTGCAAGGCCCCTACACTGAGCTGGATTGCAGTTACTCTATAGTATAAGAAAGATCAAATATGCAGAACTAATTTACCCAGTTCTATTTTCAGCACTCTTCAGCTCTGGTTGATTAAGAGTAAGTCTAACTCTAAAATCATTTGCTGCTCAAGTCAATGAACAATGTTTTATTGACATGAACCCTTCTTCTAGAGTGACGCATTGCATCATTGCATTAAATCAACATATCAGGTGACAAAGAAAACTCAAGGTTACCCTAACCTTTGAGTCCCGTTGGTTTTTCACACTGATGCTGATGAGGAGCCTGAAACATTCCATAATGTACTCCATAATGAAAAAAAAAGAGAATTGAGCTCTTAGCTAATGTATTATAATGGGACGTTTGCCATGTCAGAACCTGATAAGTACTGTCCTCACTGTCTAAGCAGTCCATTATCAACCAGCCCGGAAAGTGATCTGCAGTGTAATATGAGCAAACACTGAAAGACTCATGTATACTGCATACAAGAAACATGGAAGATATGTTGTTATGATGCATTATAAGATCCTTGTGTAAACAATCAGTGACTAAAACAAGCAGTTAAAGGTAGTGTTAATACCACAAGCATAAAATAAGCATAGGATTGAGTGCTAATGATACTAAAGTTAACCACACTGGAAGCAATCAAACCTTTAACAACTCATCAAATAAATGTAACCAACAATGACACAGGGTCACCAGCTCAGCTTTCAGATTGAATGGAAACATTTGTCCATCTTAGTTAGAGAGGGAGGTTTGCATTTTACTGTGGACCAGGTCCTCCTGGAACAGCTCTGATATAATGACTGCAGCCGTGCCTCAACAGGCACAGAGACGCAACAAGGACTTTAACCTTGGCAAGTTTATAAAAAGAATAAAATAAACAGCAAGTCGTCATGCAATGCTGAGAATGTGCTTTTCTGGTTCAGAAGGTAGGAAGCATATGATACGCGAAACACTCACTGATGTTCTATTAAGTGAGCAGTACTGTTTAAATGAAAATGTTTTACACAGGTCTTTAAACAGGACTAAATACTAAAGTACGATATAATATATGATTCAAAGTACGATATAATATATGATTATAACATTTACAGAACATTCCAGCAGTAGTCTAATGTTTAATCTAAACGACAGAAAGTAGAAAACAGGTAGAGTAGCAAAACACAGTAGTAACACACCCTGGTTGGAGGCCTGTTTGTCTGAGGCGTTCTCTGAGGTATGTTCTAAGAGCATGCCATGGTCTGCTACGGAGCTCAGGAATGCTTTCAGCCGGCTGGGTCTTGTCTTAACGTGTATGTCTGCACTTCAGAGAAACTGAGACATGCTGCCATACATGTGGATAAGGGAATAATAATAGCTGCTTAGGGTCTGAGAAAATAACGCCTTGTCTGCCTACAAGAACATGCAGAAGGGGGAGGAGGAGATTTGGCCCTCAGGCTTGAATAAGTAACCAAGTCTGCATAGTCTGTCTCTTAGTGCAGAGAGGTTAGTGCAGAGAACTGCATTCAGATTTCACAGGAGACACCTAGTTGAGGAGAAACAGCCAAAGAGTGGTGATCCGATGTATAAGCAGAGGTAAATTTTGACAGCAGACTGAAATTCTGACTCTCTCTCTCTCTCTCTCTCTCTCACACACACACACACACACACACACACACACACACACACACACACACTTTCACTGAGCTGTCAGTTGATACTCTGAGATGATTGGATTCTCTGTCCATCACAAAAGCACATAGGCACAGCCCTACTCTGATCTGCTCACCTCACACACATGGCAGGAAATGACATCAATAGAAGCATCCAAAACTAGGCCAGTTTAGTGACCTTTAACTAAAACATAAAAACCAGAGGTTAGACAATACCTGAGCTACATTTAAAATGTTCCATTTTGTTTGATGTCTGACAGTGGTGTGTCGTACTTTAGGGAAAAAGGCATGATAGACTGTCAGTAGAGGGGTAATGATGAGAGATTTATATTCAGAGACATGGAGGGTGTAGAGGGCACTATGACAGCAGGTCATTCTCAGAGCTCTACCATCCTCTAGTGGCAGGACAAGTATTGCCCGTTGTTCTACAGTCCTGAATACAGACAAGAACTCATCTCAGTGTACTGCAAAAAACAGTACAGTATGTATGAATGGTGCATTTCATACAGCTGGTCAATTACCCGTGTGAGATAGTGAATAACAGGAAGGAAGTTTTATCTTTAAATCAAGGACAGATATTTAGACAGGACAGATATCTGACTTTATATTTAACATTTTTATGATATTGAGCTGAATCCATGATTGCTTTGGTGATGACAGATTTCTTGTAGATCGGTGATGCTTCTAGAAAAGTGGTCTGAGCGATTCCAGTCCTGGAGGATTGCAGCACTATAGACTATATTGTGTTTCCTGCTCTAATGCACTCAACTGAACTAATGATCAGGTTTTATCACTCATATCAAGTGTGTTAGAGCAAGGAAACCCTCCAGGAGGAAATTGCACAGCCCATGTTGTGCAGGCTGACTGCTGCGATCCTCACTTTCATAGTAAGTACCAAGGTTAGTAAAATGTACATTATGCAACACTCCTGATTGTTTATATCTGACTGTTTACCAGAACTGGTTATTTACACTAAACTATAAGGTATTCAAGCATCTAACTGTTATCCTCATAACTGGATTAAGCAGTTCATTCTTCACACATGATGCTTTAATGAATATTGCACAAAAGTAAACACAAATAAATATCTGACACCAAACTTTGTTATTGTTATTATTTGTTTTGTTATTATTTTGTTTTTAAAAATCAGATTTAATGTAAAAAATCTGAAACAAAAATATTTCATGAGTAAACGCAGAGTTAACTTCAGAATGTCTGATAGAATAAAAAAAAGCTAAATCAACAACATTTGTAATCCAGAAGAAAACAATTAATGTATGTGGTGTTAAATGGATTTTTTGCTTAATGTTTAAAACCTGAGCAGCATAAATTATTAATTGGTTACGTGCAGTGTTTATGGATTCACTTTGATCATTAATTCTGACCCATGAAACTCAAATGCAGTATTATTGCCCTAATGTGCTTATATAGTGCACACAGCATGTTTTAATTGAGTATTAAGTCTGCAGCCAATAACATTTTGTTATTTAGTGTAATAGTAAAGACCTCCGACTACTACAGCCCTGGGTTCTGCTGGCAGCTATTGACTTCAAATCCTGAACAAAATTCTAAGTTTGCAGTGACTGTTGCAGAAAAACTAGTTTGCAGAAAAAATAATTATTTACTCCTGAAGTTACTAAGCTTTCATTGGCAAGGTACACGAGCCTACAACTCAGGTTGCTTGTAGTAGGTTGCTTCCATCTAGTGGAGCTTTACTAAAACTGCATTATATATTCTTCACTGGCCTGAACCTCCAGCTGCACAAGCATTAGATATTTTATCTCTCATTATGTAATCACTTTTTAGAGTAACATGTGACCACACCCAGACAAGCTTCTCTGAAACTCATGTTTACACCAAGAATGTCTCATAAGGCACCTGTAAATTGCTTTAAGATGTTGTACAGTAAATTAGTCTTTACCTCACATTCATTTACAAGTCATTTACTGTTAGTAAAATAAACAGTAAATATAAATAAAAAGTAATTTACTGTTTCAAATATTTCTTTTACCATTTTCACTATGTTAAGATTTCACTGTACTTCATGGCAGTAATTTGTGTTAGTATATCAACGATGGCTTGTATTGTTACACCTTTTACACGTTTATCAACAGGAAACCCGACGTTTTGTTGTATATGCGTTATTCCTGTTAATGGAGGATTCATGCAATTTCATCTTCAAGATGACTTCAAGGGTGCCGCCCGTGACTTAATTGTTTTGACAGAGGTATAGCTGTTTTACTGTTGCAGTGCACTGCGGTGAGGAGTAACCTATTTCTGATTATAACCCTTAGGTAAAGCACAGAAAACTTGTGAGAATGTGCAGAGATCCAATTATGGTCGTATTTAATTAGGTTGTTTCAGATTTTTTTTGTGAATTATAATTAGCATGTATGCACGTTACATGTAATGTAAAAGTCTACTAAATAGATGTTCTAAAGAGCAGTGCATATCCAGTGCACCGCCGCAAGACACCTGCACGAATTTAAGAAACTTGTGGACCAAGTGCACAGAAATGGGAAAGGTAGGCTTAATATTTAAAAGGATGCACGTACATTTATGCTTTCACTGAAATCAGTCATAAAGAAAATGGACCAAATATTAAACAAATTTATAATAAGGTAAATAATGCAAAAATATCAATACACTTGTGAAGCCTAAAAAACTCTCATTAAGGTAGGTTTTTGGGTGCGCGTACTGTTCTGCAGTACAGCCATATGCAGAAGACCAACACCATCGCATTGTTGTTCCACCATGATACAGTAAGCGAAAGTTGTCGTCCGGGGATAATGCGAAATGGCGGCCTGTGTAGGAGGCGAAGGACGGAGAAACTTGACACTGCGCAAGTGCTGGTAGCCAGGGGAAAACGAAGACATGGAGCAAATTCCAGATATGGATCTGGACGGTGACTGAATCATGGAGGTGCTCATTTATGCTGTTCCCGCTGATTTCTTGCTGCTCCGTTTTTTATTTTTTAAATTTCACCATAGCGTCGTGTTTCGGTTTACCCAGGTCACAAAATAAAACAGCAAAGTACACTAAAATCAGTTGTTGGACGTCAGTGATAACAGCAAGATGCGTCAGTCTAGACCTAATAAAAATATGACCGTCTGAGTCAAATGAGAGCTGGAATGTAAAAGTCATTAATACGATATCAGTGAAACCTGATTTATCATTATATTTTCTTGAATGACCTTTGGGTTTGTGGGTTTTAATTCGTGTCAAGAATAGATAGCCTAAATGAGCATTGGCGTTAATGACCTTATTCTGCGTTACCCACATAATTATCAGTTCATTCCAGTAAGATAAATAGGAGAATTTAGGGCAGAGAATTTAATAGCAGAGTTGAAGCAGTACTGCAGGCAGGCCAACTGCAACACAGAGAGAAAAGGAATTTGAATAAAACAAGTCTGTTCAAGCAGGTTTCCCTAATCAAGGAAGTATATTAATGCAAATTTTCTCTGAAAATGACAGGTTACTGTGTGTATGTGTGTGTGTGTGTGTGTGTGTGTGTGTGTGTGTGTTAAAAAATGCAGTCATTTGTTAAATGCTGATGATCATTTCGAAATACAGAAGCAAGCCGTCCTCTGCCGGGCCAGGTTTCTCTTGACATGGTGGTGGATTTTTGGAGAATTTCTCACTGGAGTCTCATACCAGCCGAGACATGCCAAGTAGAAGCTGAACTAACTGATACCAAAACTGATACCAAAAAGAATTAACTCTTGCAATCCCGTCATCTTTGTGTTGTGTAGAGGAAAGCAACAAAAACCCATCCGTGCCAACGCTTTGAAACAGGTTCACAGTCTTACATTATTAGACTCACCTGACACTGTAGTATTGTTTACATTTTTGTTGTCTATTTACCTGTTATTTAAGGTGGTGTTTAATGGACACTGGGCGTGCTTTGAATTAGCTTTAGCCATTTGCTGCAACATAATGGTTTTTCTCAGTTGTAAGGATTTACTAGTATACACCTTAAACGAGAATATTACCCGTTCTTCAAATGTTCTTGTTTCTCTCCAGTCTTTAATATGCTTTTCCTCAGAGTAAATAGTTGTGCTTGAGTTAATTTTACCACTGGGGGCCTTGTGTGTTCCCAGCTGCACCTCCTCCTTTCTACTCTGTCAGTCCCTTACCATACATGGACTTGGTTGAGGAAAGCAGAGAAGTACAAGAAGTAACTTCAGGAAGCACAGGACTGCCAGTCAAATGGCTTTGTGCAGTAGGAGGAGGGCCCATGGAACTGCTCTGTGCAGGAGGAGGGGGGCCCGTGGAACTGCTCTGTGCAGGAGGAGGAGGGCCCATGGAACTGCTCTGCCACGGCCCAATTACAGCTCCTCTTCTCCAGGAATTTACAAGGGGAGGAAAGAGGTGTGAAGTTAAATGTGCTGCACAAACATGACACAGGAACTATAGCTGCAGTGAAGCCGAGGTTTCAGTACTCGTTCTTCCCCAACCTGGAAGAGCTCAAATGTCTGCTGTACCAGGAACATTGGCTATGAGGGAGTCCACTGGTCTTTTTGGGTATGGATGTAAATGTTTAACTGTTACAGGTGCACACAACCTCATTCAGCAGCAAAATGTTTCACGAAAGCTTGGTGTCAAAGCAGCAATTGAATTTTAAACAGAACTGGAATAAAACTATGTGAGTCAGGGCTGCAGTAAGAGTTGCTGGGGACAAATGACAGTGTGTACTTTAAAGACTCCTCAGGTCCTTAGAATCAAAACACAGGGTCAATAATTATGAGAAGTGTCGTAGAATGAAATGCACTGGGATGGTCTGGTCACCTCAGGTACAGCCTAGTTTCTGTTCTTTAATTGACTGGTATTGCTGGGGCTGGTATAGTTTCTCAAAGGAATTTGCTGAATTGTACAGTGTCCCTCAGAAAAGATATCTTTTACTAGGATCACAAAACAAGGAGGCTTGTTTGTATTATAGAAAATATCAGAAAATATCAGTATAT
>JAOXYF010000018.1:3429288-3454856 GCA_028565775.1 Sternarchorhynchus goeldii | reverse complement strand
ATATAATACATACCAGATATTTTCTTGCCTGCAGTAAACATATTTTATATTATGAATAATTTGGCAGCACTGGTCATTAGCACGTAGTAAAACAGCAAACTAAACCATTGTGTTATTATCATAAAATAATGGACGAAAATTCATAACTTAACAACAGGAAGTATTAGTAAGTTTTGTTTTTGTGCATTATATAATGCAAAAGTTCTCATGAAAATAATCATATTCCAAACATATTTTGATGCTTGTACATCACCATAGTTATGTTTGTTATAGATTCTTATAGTTATAGGTTGTTATAGTTATGTTTTGTTGAAGACGGCAGTAAGAACACAAATGTGTGTAGGAGACCATTGTTCCACCAACATATGTCCAGTCTCTGTATAAAGTATTCTGGCATAGAACTTGTTTATATATTTTAAAGGTAAAAATAAACCACACTTGTTAATTTATTATTAAAAAAGTGCCCATTTCCCTTATATGAAAAAAAGTTTATTCTTGCTCAGTAAGTAGTCAAAAGCAACAATAAATACAGTTCTCAAAACTGCTAGCACCATGGTATTTGTTTAGTTTGGAACAAGGCTTGCAACTTTCAATGACATTTTGCATTACTGTTTGATTCCAGACTGTCATTTGAAATCCTCTCTCATTCATTTGATATTTGTATTTTTGTTCATATCCTTTTTGCATGATCCAGCTTCAACTAAAAGACGCTTTTCTGTTCACTAGACGTTTTGAAAACCCCTCATGCTTCTATCAGTGTCAGGAGGTCAGTCACTGCAGCCAATCAGCTGCAGCCGATCTTCAGGCTGCAGTGTGTCTTCTGCCTGATGGTAAAATCTGGACATTGAACATTGTTGCATGTGTTTTGAGCCGGAAGTGTCCTCATCCTTGCTGCTACATGCAGTGTTGTCCTCATGAACCCTGACAGTACCCATGTGTAGGAGACCTACAGATGGAAACTTCTGAACTTGACCCATATTTTACATTTTGAAGATCAGTGTTATATGGTACAAAAAGCTCAAAGTGCGAGTCACACTACCATATAACAGTAGCCGCTGAATTACTCCCCTGACTGAGACTCTCTAAACCTTGCTGTGAAAACTACTTTTTCAGACCTGAAGATTGTTTACCTGCTAAAAGAGGAAAAGCTAACACAGTGAAAGCCACAAAACCCACAAGAAGAACTGAACAAATTTAGCATGACTTTTCAATTCTCCAGTAGCACTCAGAGGGGCATGAAAGCACGGAGGAATCACAAGTGGTCAAAACTGCTGCTGTTTAATCTTTGCTACATGGGTGAGAAGATTCATCACATTGATGAGACCTGCCTGCAAATGGAACATGTAGAAGAAGTGAAGCTTTTGGCTGTGGAAAGTTCTCTGATGTGCTCAGAAGGCCTGTAACTGTAATGCTTTCAGTTCCGTCTCAGTGACGTGTCAGTGTGTCACTTCACTGCGCTGTGCTACAGTAAGAAATACCCAATGTTTTTACATCCTTTTGAGGGAGTAGTGTCAAAAACAGGAACAAGCTCCTTGATCTGTAAACCTTAATTTCACGTTTACACTTAGGAATAGCACGTGTGCACCAATCCACCTAAAATTATAACAAAGTTATCTAATAGGATGTAATGCAGATAGGGGAAGATATGGATGGCAGACAGCATCTATCAAATCTCAAAGATAGAAATGCCCACAGATGACAGCTGCACAGCCAAAATCTTCTGCCTTAGAATCAAGTAAGATCTCAAATGGGTCAGATAATATCTCAGATGGCTCAGGTAAGATCCTATATGGATCATGGGTTTGCCACTTCCATGCAGGATGTGAAACATCTTCTTGAGGGCTAACATGGACCTTTACACTGTATGTGGCAATAAATTAAATTAAATCGATTTAAATGAAATTAAAATAAAACACAATATCAGTAATTCAGCACAGAGTTCATCCTGTAGGAACATAAGCTTTCTACCCTGTGCTGGATTTAGGAGCACCTTCCAATATTATAAAATAATGAATTTGGCTAACATGGATAACACATGGGTATGAAGAAAAAGTACTATAAACATAAAATTGTTGTATCATGCCAAGTCAAGGACATTTTAAGGTGTACCAATGTTTATGACCACAAAAGAACTATTGTCTATACCAAAATCCTGCACAGTAGGCCCTTCACAAGGAGATTTCCTTCTTGCTTTGGTGATGACATTTCCTTTCCCCAGTCTACACTGTACATTTGCATAGCTAGAAACAGCTGGTATCATCCACCCCAGCTCTTCTCATTTTAATCCCGTCAAAAACACTACAGATCTGATTTGACCTGCAGTATGTAATGACTCTTTACGTTTTCCCTTGTCTCTCTGTATATTTGTTCTGTTTAGAGGGATGCACTGGCTTGGGTGTACTTTTTTATCTGAACTGTAGAGGTGGAGAAGCTTCAACCAAGACTAAACCAATTAGAAACTTCTAACTGCATGCAGTAGCTCCTCTGTGCTCCTGCTTCCAGCAGTGTCCATCTTTTTGGTTTGTGGTGATTGAGACACTTTAGAGAAGAATAACAGGTGTAATGTTACCTTTTACTGGAGAACAGCTCTCCTCACCAAACTCCATTTCCTCATGTAGCAATAGTGTAACAACTTGAGGAGAAATGACTTAAAACATAATAATTTAATAATAAAAAAAATCTAAATTTAGAGTCACATAGTTTTAAAACAAAATAAATATACAGGATCCACTTAGTGCTGCTAAAAATAAACTGACTTGGCTTTTGTGGGATTTATTGTTTTTTGTTTTTTTACCTCAGACAGATAAAGCAGATGAAGAGAGGCCAACAAACATAATTTTGAACTAAAAAAATATAACAAGTTCTTCCTTTTTGTAAATACCGAGTATTAAATCAGGTTTAGGGTCCTTGAAAGCAGCTGGACTGTGTCAGGGTTGCCTTCCAACTGACATTGAAGAGTGATGAGAAGAAATATTGACACGTTCACTAAATTAACCCTTTTGATCAGTGATTTCAGCATGCTGTCTGAAATCAAGCTTGTTTATTAATGGCTGCATCTGCCAAAATCTCATGAAGTGACCTGAGATTAATATTCACGTGACCTATAGTACATTCAAGTGCCTCTAAAAACAGCACTAAAATTGAAAACATGCTTTTGTAACCACCATCCTACATTGGAAAAGGAGCACACCAGCTAGTAATTTCAACATAAAAAGGCCTATTCAGTCGAACAGTAGTTAATCAACATGACACTTCATGCAGCTTCATTTTACACATATGGCCAGAGGCTTTGCAGCTATCATTAAGTGCTGTGACTAAATCCAGGGCTGCAAAACACCACGAGAGCCTTAAATAAAAAGAAAATGTAAAAAATTAATGCTTTTAATGAATGTTTGTGTTATGCATATCTACTATGCTTTTAAATTACGGCTAAGTGTCACAAGTACAATACTTGGAAATAGATATTACACTATGTAACGTGGTCAGCTCCAGACTTGTACTGCTCTGTTAGCATTCCAAGAGCTTTGGTTTTGACTACAAATTCTTGCTTTGCTACTTGAGTTTTTCCATACCTTTGGACAGAGTTTAACCTAATGCTGAGGGAACACCCTCTTTAATAAATACTCTCTACACACCTGAAGTTAATGATGAATTTTCTGCTTAAGCTCAGTATTTATACAGTGACTCAGTACCAAGACATGAGGGCAAACTGGTTTCCATTTCAAATAAAAGTCCACAGTTCACTTTCTCTTGTTCACTGAAAAAAGCACTTTCAGATGCCAGTGAAAGCACTCGGCGTATGCGAAGCTGCTGTCATCTCAAAGCTGACGGCATGATAATATGTTTCTCTGTGCTTGCAACACCCCTGGCAGAAGAAACACAAACTCAGATAAATAAGGATACAAGATAATCAGACAAAGAGAGACTTGAAACAGAATTGTGGAGGGAAATGTGGAGTTTGACTGACAGAAGGGGGGGGCGGAGTCAGTGGAGGCATGCCCTCGCAATGTATACATATTCATTTTTGATGGCACAAAGGTTGCACTGTGCACCTTTTCCTATTTCTAGCCTTCTGCAGTGTGAGTGGGATATACCAATACCCTAAAAGAAAGGGGGTGTAGCAAAACCTAAGAGGAGCAGCCACATCCTGAACTCTCGTCGTGCAGACACTAAACATGTGTGCTGACCACCAGACCAAACAGCAAACACCCGGGTACAAAACATCAGAATGATGCTCTCTGTCAAAGGGGACGCGAATTGTGTATGAACAACTTCTTTTTTTGGGTGTGTCCTGAATGTGTTATACACCAAGCTTAGCCTTTAAAAAAGGTGCAGTAAAAAAAATCTAAATGTTTAGTGTAAAACATAATCTGAGTGCTGCAAAACTGCAGATTACTACCATTTCAACTCCTTGGATTTACATCTTGCTACATCTTCATCTCAACAATCAGAAGCATATTTGACCTAAGAATGGGGCAATGCACAGCTGAGGTTATCGAGTTAGATTCCTAATGTAAGGAATGCTTTTACTAAAGTCACACACAATCAGGCAAGACATAAAAAGGAATGACAGCGCTTTTGTAGCAGAACATTGTAGCAGTCGATAGTTAAATATTCACCAGGTTTTGCGCCTGTTCCCGGCTGGGCAAGAGACACAGGAACAGCTGAACCCTGAAGTCCACTTCTGCTATCTCATCACAACATGAACTCCACATGACTAACCATTACAGACACATGGTGCCAGCAAAGCAAGGGCTTTAAAAGACAAACACATGGGAAAGATGGAAATGATCTAAAAATCATCCTTACGGCATATGCTAGAGAGAAGCTTCTGAGGAATGGTTGTGTTTGTAAATGTGAGAGAGAATGTCCAGACGCATGGATCAGTCCTACAACTGATTCTCTCGTTCACCTCTCGAAATCCAAAAAGAAAAATGTTTTTCACTTACAAACACCCACAGAAATGAATGTAAAAAAAAAACCCCGGCAAACGCTTTAAACCTAAATAGTAAAGAACATCAAAAACATCTCTCTATGAATAGATTTTTATCAGCAGAATGACAGCAACTGTGTTTTTTGTACAGCTTAGAGAGGCAGAAGTGTATTTTTGCAAAAGTTTATTTTTGTATTCATTATTTTAAGATATAGAGATAAACATGATAAATGGAGACCTGTCCTAGATATGTGTATTACAGAAACATACAGTTTTCCAATGTTGAATTAGTTGATTAAGCTCACTGCAAGGTTTTATACATGCAGATTATGGTAATCTTAATAGACATACATGTGACAGGAGGGTATTGATAACCTGATAACTGACATGATGTTATATGGAAAGTTCAAGGTATCGGTAATGATAGAGGTCTTAAACAGGAAGGGGAAAAGACAGAGTGAAAACACAGATAGAGAGGGAGGAAGAGTGTGTGCGTGTGTAAAACGAAGTGCGAGTGAGCTGATAGCAGTGGATATAGGAGGGTCAGTGGTGAGAGAGTGGGGCACTGCCTATAGACAGCATGATTAATGGCCACTTGGCCATGCTGGTCTCCGGGGAGACGGTGCAGCGCTGAACCCAGCCTGAGCCTGAGATTCTGCCCACAGCCTTGTCCACGCTTCAGTTCAGCCGCTGGGCTATCATTTAACAGTCAGAGGTCGAGACCGGGATGTGAACACAGTGTATATGCTTCACTGTGCACGGTGCACAAGCTGATGCATAATGATGCAGTTGTCCATGACTGAGTCCATAGCACACGCAAGTAGTTTGAGAGCCCAGGACCCAAGTACCACCATCGCCTGTATGTTCGCATTGAACATCAACAGCCAGTTCAGACTGAACACCTGGGCTCAAAGATCTCCAGTGAAGAAGGTATGGGCCAACATTACCCAGGGCTCACTGCCTCATCCTAACCACAGGAAGGCAGATGATGGTAAAGGAAAGTCTCCTACACACACACACAATCAAACAGCTCATGTGTGAAGGTGAGACTCTCAGGGCTCAAGGTTTTCAGGATGTATGAGGACTTGATTAAATTATACTAAATCTGTGAGTCAGTTTTACACATAGATTGTTGAATTCTGTTTACTTGATTTGTTTACATTTTTATTGCATGGATATTTTTGGTAAAACAATACACTTTCTAATATACATTATCTCATGTGTACGGTAAAAGGCAGCAAACATGTAATACTGCTTTGAGTGAGGAGAATAAATCAGTATGTAGGAGAGAAGGGAAATCAGTTTCTCCTTTCAACATCTTGGGGCAATCAAAAGGTTAAGGTGTGAGAATATTCTACCATTTCAAATATTGAGCATTCATTCATCATGCAGTATGTTCATATAGAGATAAACAAGACACAATCGGTGTCTTTTCTGTTCAGAAATTACTGCAGGGATCTACTACAACAGCTTGTATTACATAGATGGACACAAATTCTGCTGAAAGCAGATGATGTGTGAGGTTTGCTGTGAGTGCCTATGCACTCAGAACTAGGACACAATCCTCTAATCCCATTTAATGTCCAGAGAGAGGAGTGCTGGGGTCCACCAGGTTAATTCATTCACCTTAAAGAAATGATGAAGACCACTCATAGCTACATGCTGACACATTTCTACACACACACACACACACACACACACTCTACACACATTCTACGCATACACACGTACACACTTGCACACAATGTGCAAACCCTGGGCACATGACTGCTGTGGCAAAGTCCAGCAACAAATGATGGACAATCGCTGCACCGATATGTTAAAGATGCCAGGATGGGACTCTGGTGGATGGGAGTCGGCCTGTTTACAGGTCCAGCTCCTGCATTCCTGAACGTGGTTAGACAGTGAGGACAAACATACAAGATAAACCAAGAAAAAGGGAAATGGTGAGAGTGAGAGTGAAAAAGAGAATGAGACGTTGATGATAAAGGGAGAGAAAGAGAAAGAGAAATGGAGAGAATGAGGGAGGGAGGGAGGAAGAACCAGCAGAAAGGAGCATAGGCATGGGCCTCCTTTATCACCGTGCTAGGGAGGAAAGGGGAGGAGCTTGCACTATGCCCCTCCGCCATGCAGGCCCCATCAGCCAGCTTGCTGACACACACACACACACACACACACCTTTAATGAGCCAGAGAAACCATGCTGGCACATACTACACACGTGATCCTGTCTCTGAGAGATGTGAAACCAAGTATCTCTCTCTTTCTCTCTCTCTTTCACTCAAACATGCATGCATGCACAAACACATAACATTAAACCTTAGTTTTATGGTCTTCAGGCTTAACTGTCTTAACTACAGAGAATATCAGGAAAAGCAAATGTACAAATGACAGTAACTTGTATGTATGTGATGCTTAATCAGAAGGTAAAATAGGACTATACTGAAGCCTCACTATGGTTCATATTGTGCCAGCAAGATGTATTGTATTGTTCACTCTCATTGGAGAACTCTGAGGACATGAGAAGGGTATAAAGGAACACTTTAGAACACTCTGCTGCTGAAATTGACTTGTTTTTCTCTTGCACACACACACACACACACACACACACACACACACACACACACACACAGACAGTGATAACCACAGCTGATGTCAAAGCTGTCTGTATTTCAAAGTGGGGAAGAAATTGTAAATAGAAATACATAGTAAAGAGCAAAAAAGAAAAGGCTAAGATTAATGAAATGCTTCCTGGTGGTACTGGCTTTCCATTATGGGAAGGTTTAACTGTGCTGATAAGGTCAAAGCATCATCAATAACAAGAAACTGAATGGTCAAGATTACAACATTAAACATGTAAAAAAATGATAGTAGCTGTTACTGAACTCAAACTGTAATAACACAGGCCAACTATAAAATACAATGTAGAAAAACAAACACACACACACAAAAAACCCCCACTTCTCATTATGTTGACATTGTAGCTTTTCAGCCTGTTGGCTAAATGCGCTACACAGAAATAGCTGCTGAGCCGGTAGGCGCGTTGCCATGGCAACTAGAGCTCAGGTCTGATGTCACGGCATATTGCCATGACAACCAACCCAGATTGCCTGTCGCAGCATGAGGTCAGAGTTGCCATGGAAACACACCAGCTGAGCAATAACCCTTATTTTTTGCAGTGAGAGTGTGAGACACAGGGAGGGAGTGGGCCAGAGGATAACGTTATAAAGATACCTCCAAGGCTAGCACCTTAACCCAGCCAACAACCGCCTCATTACCCTCATGTGCTACATTCAGTTGAAGAACACCACCATAACACATTCGCTGCGGAGAAACAAAAGAAAACATCATGACAATAATTCATCTTTTCTTAATTAATATAGTTCACTGTTCTAACAGCGTTTCAAAATGTGCTACAAATAACCCTCTGGTAAACACCTAACGACATCTACGACAAACAAGTACTGAAACTCCGGTTTTTCATAACGGTAGAGTTCGTTGCGGCAGGAAGGTGCATGTGTGATGGCTACTGGGGCTTCTGGGGCGCCAACACTAAACACCCTACAGAGCTGCCTTTGCTCCTGAACACGTGCTCTGTAGCCCCCCCCCCAGCCTCAATTGAGCTTTTCACTGCACACTCATTGTAAGGAGTCCATTATTAATACATGAATACAGGCAACAAACACACGCTCTCTTTTCACGCTGAACAGAAGCTTGCGGTGGTGTAGCTTTGGACCCAACTTAGGAACAGCGCTTGAATTTGCTTCGGTCCATAAATCTGAAACCTTCGCCTACAATTGTATTTCAAAGGACACAGACACCGAACAGACTAGTATTTGGTGCCACCTAGTGGCGCGAAGGTGCCAGCTCAGCTCGCACAAGCCACGCTCAGCAGCATCTTCACATAATTTAGGCTTTGATCTGACCTTTGTTTAACGTTAGAGGTTACGTTACGATAAAACATAAAACAAAACCTGAATGAACGCAGAGCATCCATAAACAAACTCACTGAAAGCATCTGGCAATGTCCAAATAATCCAACAATCCCTGAGCATCTCCATCTTCTTACATTCATAATGTGCATAATAATCGCCAACCCAGATCAGTGTAAAAGCTTTAATGGAACCTTTGATGATCCATTAAAAAGTGCAGACAGACAGCAACTTTACTGCCTTTATCTGCTTTGCTCAGGCATGTTTATTTGTGTTGTGGGACTCGTGTTAAAATGCACTCAGCCAACAAATAAAATGTTGACTCATGCCTAAGTGTACAGGAAGAAGTGGAGACACAACCACAAATCCAGTACTTTTGTCCACAAAAAACAACAGTGAAGCAAACATAGGATTAAATTGGTAGTGGAATATGGTATATTTATAAATATACTAAAATAATGTGTGCATCGTGCAAGAAAGCATTAAAAACATCCTAAAACTACAGAAAAAAGAGGCCAAACATAACTCAAATGAGCCATTTAAATCACATCAGCTCAGTGACTCAAATGGCTTAAACCTGAGTAAAAGGGAGCACAGGTAAGAGACCAAGAAAACAGAATAAAAGACAAACACAGCCGTAGCAGGTTTAAGGAGTGAGACACACACAGCCGTAGCAGGTTTAAGGAATGAGACACACACAGCCGTAGCAGGTTTAAGGAGTGAGACACACACAGCCGTAGCAGGTTTAAGGAGTGAGACACACACAGCCGTAGCAGGTTTAAGGAGTGAGACATACACAAATGTAAAATAAGGTGAAAGACAAATTTAGCATGTCTATAGTGAAATACCTACAGATGTAGCAGGTTTAATGTGAGAGATACAGATGTAACAGGTATATGATAATATAAACAGATGCAGCACATTTAAGGGAAGAGATACATACAGATGAATGAGGTTTTGCAACAACTTTAGGTAGTTAAATAGAAATAGACAGAAAAGGTGATTTGGGCCCACAGAGCCTTGAACAGTCAGACACACATAACTACCCACATGTTCTAAGGTATTAAGAGAACATTAAGAGAAGGGGAAACTAGAGAAAACATTCATTTAGTCATTTATAAGCCACCTTTCTTTTGCTAGTGTTTCCTTTTTAGTGCAGCCTATGTCATGCCAGTTCAACCAATCAGGAACAGCAGACTGCACACACCTCCTCCAGTGCCACTACGTGTTCAGACTGGCAGCCAAACAGAATCTCTGTGACAGAACTCACTACCACAGTGGCAAGCAAAGCTTCACTTTAACAGAGCAGCTTCCCTTTTAATCTGAACATTCCAGGAGGTTAACAATATTTGATTTTATTGATTATCCTTTGTGTGTATTGACAAGTTTGTCTGTATTTTACATTGCCCACACAATGTCAAGACTTCTCGTCTTTAATCGTTTAAATAACGTGGCAAAGACTTAGTTACAAATGGACACCTTTGAGAAGTGGTTGAAATAGAAAATGCTTTATTTTGCTGTCCTTTCACAATTGTGTCATGTAAGCCTTTGGATCGGTCAAACGTAAAGCAAAGATCATTCACCAGAGAATGGATGGTCTTTAAAAAAACATTTTCAGTCAGCCTTCATTTTATGAGTTATCACTAAAACAAGCCATATTTCTCACTGACAAACAATTAACAAGGTAGCAGGGGAAAACGGTGTGTGCGAGAGGTCTGAAGATCGTTAAATATACAACTAATATGTTCATGTACAGCCACAGATTACATAAGAGCTTGAACGGTAGTCATGATAAAGTAAATCACATAGATTTAGACTGACAAACATATGTGAAGAATTAGTAACTTCAAGAAGTCATCATTCAGAGACTTCCTTGGCACCTCAAAAACTATTCCTGGTTCGTGTGGACAGCTCCCTGTACAAACCAGAGTGAAAGTCCTCTCAGAGAGAACTACTTTTTCCCCAGTGACAATCTGCAGTGCAAAAAAAGATTAAATAAATTTAAACATCAAAACATTAAAAGCCATTCAAAATGTCCACAAAACTTACCAAAATAAAAGCATGCATATCTATCAAAAGGTCTTTATTTCCTTTGTTTGGCATTTGTAAAAAATTGCATTACGTATTGCAAGCAAAGCATATGAAAAGACAAAATGTCAATTACTACTCAATGCATGTGGTTACTCAGAGTTTGTGCTTTCACTTGGTGAAGAAAACCAGAACAAGAACTGAAAACATACTTGTTAAAAGAGTCATCTTGAAGGTTCATGACTAGGCTATCTGCATTCAGATACACTCTGTTCTGGGAGGCGGCAACCTGCAACAGAAAAGGACACATCCAGCAAAACATCACCTAAGACCAGCTAAGCCTTGGTCAAACAGGACAAATACAATATTTACAGAGCAGACAATTCGATCAATTCGAGCAGTACCGTTTTGGCAATGTTCTGAGCTGCTCGGATTCTGCGAAGTTTCAGGTAACCAGGATTCTTTGTGACTGCTTCACCTAACTGTAAAACAGAGATAGGATCTTGGCATTTCATAAATTATGAGGCAAACCCAAATAACAAAAAACCCAATAGCAGAAAAACAAACAAGCAACAACTTACAACACAACTGTTTCCTTTTTCAACCCACGGTGTATGGGAGAGTCATACTTGTGTCTAGGTAGAAAATACACCCATCCGTACCATTTTGGCAGCTTGGGCTTCTCCTTCTGCTTGGATGATCTTCTGCTTTTGTTCTTGTTTGGCTTTCTCCACGAAGAACTGAGCTCTCTGAGCCTCCTGCTGGGCTGGAGAACATGACCGTCAATAAGCAATAATGATCAAGTTTTTGTAGATCTTTTACTACTTATGAGGGCTAGTAGATGTTGTAGTCCTTTTACTAGCTATGAGGGACAGATGCAGTCTGTTACATACCAACTTGCTTGGCCTCCACAGCTGCTGTGTACTCTTTACTGAAGCTCAACTCTGTGATGGCCACATCATCGAGAATAATGTTAAAGTCCTTAGCTCGCTCAAACAAATCCCGGCGAATCAATAAAGAAACCTGACAACAGAATCCCACCCATACACACAGTGAGAAACCTCTATGGACAGGATTAACACCATAATGTCTCAACTGTACAAGTACTTTATTAGAAAAACCTCAAAACTGCAAATAATAGCACTGTAGATAAACTCACTACAAAGGTAGTAAGCTTACATACAGTTCTCAACGCACTGTACACAATTATCTCAGTCAACTGCAAGTCTGTCCAGCTGAAAGCACTGGGTGAAGACAGGCTGTTGGGTGCAGACCTGTGCTCTCTGTGTGATGAGCTGCGAGGCGTTGAATTTGGCCACCACACTCTTCAGGACCTCGTTAACGATGGAGGGCAGCACGCGTTCATCGTAGTCCGTCCCCAGCTGTTGGTACATGGTTGGAAGGTTGGAGGCCATAGGGCGTGACAAAACCCGCAATGCAATGTTCACCATCTGAAGGTCTGCACCACAAACGATCAGTCAGCATTAACGTAGTTACTCCAGCATTAAAGAGTTACTCCTGCAATCCTACAGGACAGTTCTGAATTGGGAATATTTGGAATGCTGATTATAATTGAGCAGTCAAAAAATATTCAGGTTAATTCATCACCTCAGAGCACAGCACTCTAGAGAGGGTAAGTCAGCTGTGTGGGAACATTTTCAGTTATCAGATGATAAGAAAAATGCTTAGAGCAAAATAAGCATTTGGTGTACCATAGAGACTTGACAAGTTTTATCAATTCTCTCAAGAATAGTAACCTCTATTAGAGTATTCCTATTATTTGGTAGGGCCATATAAGGGATATTTCAGGCCGTTTAAGTTCACACTCACCGCTGATGCATTGCTGCTGCTTGCTGGTAATATTTCGAAGTATAATTAATAAATATGCTAAACAGTTTGATGTGTTCACAATTACATTTACCTTTACTTCCAGTCAGAGAGGAAATCTTTCGCGGTTTTGCCCTGATATCGTATATAATGGGGTACTGAAACCATGGTATCCTTAAAACATGAGAACAATAAGGATTTGATCACTCATATGGAAGCAGTGAGATTAATAAAAGAGTATTAAAGTGAAGCTTGATGTGTATCAACACATTTTAAAAACATTACCTAAAGTGAAGCCCCTCCGCTAACACAGTGTCCATCTGTATTCCACCAATTCTATTAAAGACGATTGCTCGCTGACCTCCCTCCACTGCAGACAGAGCATGGTTAGTGTTAACCACAATAATCAGGTTAAAAAATAATAATATGCATGTCCGACATCTACAAAATCTAGAATTTTGAACAGCCATTATCTTGTTAATGTCTAGATGTTATCAGAAGGCGCTGGGCTGACCTGACTTTGAACAGAAATCAAATGGAACAGAAACATGATTGTTAAAACAGAAACACAAAGAACATAAATAAAAATCATCCTTGGATGTAATTTGATGAATTGATAAATTATGTAGTTTAGTCCTACAAACCTTTCAATAAAAATGCAAAAAAAGCAGTTACACTTTGCAAACCACAAAATCATCACAGACACATCCGCTCCAAGATAAAGGTTTGCATTTCTCTGCCCTATATTTGAACCTTCAAAACAGTGAAATGAGAAGGGTTCTCAAAGACAGACAGGCAGATACAGAAATGCCAGACACAAAGATGGAAATACCAGTGTACGTGGCTTCTTTGACTCCATAGGCAAGTGCACCAGCACCAATCAGTAACTTAAATCCAATTCTTGCTCCCCTGGAGCCCGAGGACAGGCGGTTAGCAATGTCCCTCAAGTGCTGAAGAAATCCCTGCTAAAGGAAAGAATACAATCATTGCATTCATCACATAGATGCTCTAAAGCCAAACCTTGAGATAGAGAACTCCTGGACTTGACAAGGTCTCCAAAACTTAAGTGAGGCAACAGCGCCATCTTCCGTATTCCAGAAGAACTTAGAATACCCATGGACAAACTGTACTATGCCATAATGTACTAAGCTGTCTGGCGTCAGATAAATCAATACAACGCTATAAGTTAGCTACTCGGGAGCAATGAAAATTGCATACTATTTACAATTAATTGGAAGTATGCTACAGAAACTGATTGGTAGATAGCATGAGAAAACCTGCAGCTTACTTAATGAACACTAGCTAGTTAAGATAGATACTGAACAAGAGCTAACGGTTAGCAATGGTTGTTCTAACGGAGAATGAGATTTGTCTTTAAATAAACGGCACTCCAAATAAGGCCCCCCCTGAATACTTTTTAGTTTAGCTCTTACACAGGACAGGAATTTCAGTTAGTTACTTGCTTAGGCACCTAGCTAGCACTATTAGCTAGCGATAGCTGCCCTGTATATTTACAAAGCAGGCCTGACCTCACCAGTTAGAAAGACAAGTGCCGTGCATCTGTAACTATACATTATATTATTAGCTTTAAAGTATATAAAATACCTTTTTAAACCCAGCTTATGGTTTTACTCTGAAATAACAACTGACCTATGTAGCTAGCTATGCATCTGCTAGACATTAGCTAGCCAACTCGCCAGGCATTAAGCGGAGACATGTTTTACTGCATGACGAGTAAAGCACGAATTTAACATCGTTATATGAATATTACATCCTCTTGAACGGATTTTAGATAGAAACAAACACTGTGTTCATAAATGAAAAAGACTAAGTGTACTTACGTTTGGCTCTTTATTCGCCATGCTTGCCGACAGACATCCAAGGTCGCCACGGTCAGCTTCCGTTATAGCGCCAGGTATTCTGGGGATTTGTAGTCCCTTTACCATAATATCATTTCCATTATTCTACAGCTATTTGACTCAACTTTTTTTATATAATCAATTGTCAAGAGATAGTTTTTGTGCTTTTGCTCACTTTTAAACAAATAGCATAACTCACATTTAATCAGTTGGTTAGTATGAATGCATGTACCAGCTTCCTAATCGAACAATTTTATTTGATTATTCTTGTGGGCGCTTTTAAATCGTTCTTTGTTTTATAGTGCTTCTTTTACAATATGATTAAGTGATAAACACTAGACACAGAGCAAACAAATCATCACTCCAGGATATCATTATTTTAATCCATAAATACATCATGTATTTAAACACTGTCTATCTTACAGTTTTTCCTAAAAAATTAAACAAACTCCCACAATGATTTCAGCCAAACCGCAAAGACTGGAAGAAAAATTTTAAAAACAGAAGACAAGGAAGCAGTATACAATGCAGAATAAAACTGAATAAAAGAGGAAAAAATACAAATGAAAATATACATGGATGTGTAGCAACGAGCATTTCTGCTCTTATATACAAGTCTTTATATGCTGTTATATTGGTGTCAACATTTCACGTGAAATTTTGTTTTCTCAAATTGTTCCCTCTAGTACCATTGTCATGACACCATAACAGTATTGTACAGAGCATCCTCTGGTCATAAAAACTCACAGGAATGTGTGCATCCTTCTCAATAACCTTTTTTTCTTTGAAAGGAAAAAGCTTCCCACTTCAGACATAGAATAGCCGTACTCGAGAGGTGCTGACATGAAGATCATCATCATAGAACTTCGTCTCTATAACGACATTTCCACTACAAAGAGGAGACGGAGGGAAAGAGATCAAGAGAAACTGTTAAACCTGAAATGGTGTGGAGGAATCAAACACGGAATAAAATGTTAAACACCAAGTTGGAAATGTACTTTGTTAAATATTAATATCAGTACAAGTGTGTATAAAATATATCTTACGTTAAGACATTAGCAGGCATCATCTGTGACTCTGGGGCTGCCTCTATCAAAGACTGCCATGTGTTTGTAGAGTTGGGTATCACAAAGCCAAATTCAAAGAACCACTCTAACATGGCAAAGGAAAGGAAAATGTTAGACTATATACTTTAAATACAATCAGGACATAAATAGAAAAAAATATATTAATACTACAAATCATACAAATACACATTTATCTAACTTTATTCTCAAACATCTAAACCAGCTCAGAGCAGACGCATTCATTAACAAGGGCAGTGAAAGATCAGCCCAACCTTCGAGACACTGGCCTTTGAAGAGAACCTTTTGCTCCAGACGGAACTTTTCCAGTTTTTCTGATGAGGAAAAGTTCAGCTCTCGGGAGACTGCTTTACATTTTAGGATCTTCTTGGGAACACGAGCTAAAAGTGGCAAAAACAGAACATTTCATGCTCACATTGAAGAGACACAACCCTTATCACCCGCATTATTAGTGCAACATCTACCTTGCATCTAAACTCATCACCCACTTGATCTCCTACATGAGCCATTTTTTCTGGAGCAGAGGACCACTGCTAATCAGGCATTATTTGGGTGGATAATTTAATAACAGCACTGGTAGAGTAGTGGCATAGTTGTGGTTGTTGCACTGGTGCAGGGTAGTCTTGCTGGAGCATTTAGATGAATCACTTTCACTGCTGGACCAAGTACAGTCCAAGAGCCACAATATCCATCCAATATCCAATAGTGATGTGACAAAGACAAGCAGTTCATATTAAATGTTGTAGTTGTACACCCATTTCATCAGTATTCATCAGTGTACAACAAGGATCTATGACTTCTAATACACAAAATTAAAATGGACTGAACCATCAAGGTCCACTAGGGGTCTTCCCCCTCCCATCCTGAAATTAAAATCCAGAGAAAAAAAAGAAAGCATATATTTTAATATAGGGGATCCACAAGTCATAAATTAAACAAATTGCTTAAGTGAAACCTCAGATTAACTACAAGCCCCAGAACAGAATGTCAGCAGCTTTGACACAAGGCAACACATTTCTGAACCTAAACATTCATACCTTCGTGCTCTACACCAGGAACAGACAGATCTTCAGTACCCTGCCAGAGAACCTTCCCTGTCTCAGCATCTCTTAGGTTCATCCAGTTTCTGGATACATGTTAAGGCAGCTGAAGTCAAAAGAAGAGAAAATCCTCCATATTCAAACATGAAAACATAAGACAGAGTCAGAAGGGCTATTCCAGAGCTTTTATTAACAAGCCAATCATATCCCTGTAACTTTAACGATTAATTTCTAACTCAAATGTAGTTATTCCTACAATTATAAGACCTAGTGAGTACAGGCAAAAAGTAAACAGCTTGATACTACCCTAATTAAGACCTTATTGAAGTTAAAAACAAGAACAAAAGCGTGTGGCGAGTCACTGTGCTCCCTGTCAGAAGCATCTGACCGCTTCATCTTCAGACCACCTGTCTCTCTCAGCCCTCTCCACAAGACGTACAGGCACAGTGGGCCAAGTGCGTCATCAGCAGTCCACAACACAAATCTCCACCCTGGTAACCAAGCACTAAAGGACCATATCTAGGGACTAGACAGTCTTTACACATCATGGGTTAGGGTTAGGGTTAACCCTAACATCTCTTACCATGGCCCTTCATATGCATTTTAATTAATAATCAAGTAACAGTAGTCGGATACAAACATGCATAATGGTCCAAAGAAAAACACTCAAAACATGCCTCAATCAGCCATGATACTTATCTGAACAAAATTCTTTCATCTATGGTACTTAACTGAAGTTTTTGCAAAGCTGATTCTGCCTTTTGAAATAAGTGGTTAAAGAATGTCTTTTAAAACAGGCATTTTATTCAATATTGTACTGCAACATTAAAGGCATGTGTATACAAATTCAACAGTGATGGAAGAATTGCGATTAATATATTTTACAAGCCAAATCATTAAGGTCTAAACAAGATTTCATTTAGAATGAAGACAATTTTAAAAATGCCATGAAGAACTCCTGGTTAACTAGATGGTGCTGTTGATGTCAGCCATAGCAGTACAGACTACTGAATATGTGGTGACAGGTGTTGACGAGATCACACCTACTGAGCACACTGGTGGATGCACAGTGAGTCACAGGGGAGAGACCCTTTTACTCGCAAACAATAACACAGTCACCCTAATTAGTCTCAAGGCTTCACTGCACCAATGGAAGAGGCATACATCTTTTAAAAGCTACCCACTGTTACAAACAGCTGCTGTTTAGTCTACCATAAGTCACCTAAAAAAATAAAACAAGGCATCAGGGCAACAAAAAACAGGAGACAACACTCAAGAATTTGAGTGTTGGCTTAGAACTGCTACTGGTTCTACAGACAGAAGAAAGTGTGCATTGTTCAGCTCTTCCAAATTTCAAAACGCATGTAAGCACATCTTGTGCCGTCACAATGGATACATTTTTAACTGGTATCTGAAGTGCTTAGCACTCATACTTGCACAAGAAACGCTAAGGAGCACTTCAGATGTATCAGATAATGTCAACTCTTACCCATTGTACATTATGAAATCTACTGAATATTGAGGAAATGATTAACCCTCATTTGAATGTTTTGGTGCTGCTCTAAGGGGATGTTACTTTACACACCACATCCACCACAGGGACTCATGGAGGGACAATCACAGATGCACAACACAGTAGGATAATGACATGCCAAAGAGACTTTGGTAATTGTGAACCAAATGTTTTAGGTACATCATTGCTGCGATAACTGACATGTTTAGCCTGTTGGCTGTAAAAAGACTTGCTTTGAAAAGTTAAGAGGTTTGGTATTTAGAGAGCACTGCAATTTTCAGCCAATCAAAAACGATATAAACAGCACCTTTTTCGCATGGTAAGCAAACATACACAAAACAAGACTGATGACAAACTGAAGAGCAAAGGGCAGATTTATTTAAGACATTTTACGATATTTAAAAAGTGTCTATTATAAAAAAGGCCAATTCTAAATCACATACTCGTGCATTTTCTTAACTGAAACAGGCAATCATTCTACCTGAACTGTGAGACCTAAAATTGAAGCTCTACTGCTTTTACTTAGTGGTAAACTACATAGATTTAATTAAAAAATTTAAACTGAGTAAATGTTCAAATGATTTAAAAGAGACAATAACACACAGCACAGAGTTGTGAAGGACATAAGGCAACAATGAACTGTGACTGCAACTCAAGGACTTAAGAATTACCAGTCTTATCTTCTGAAAGGTGGTCATATACATAGTCATACTTGCATGAGGAAATTACTCTAAAAAGACAGAAAGCTACACCAGAACCGTCAGAACCAATCAAATGTCCCATCAATACATAAACCCTTCACAATAGTTAATAAGTCGGTGCGACAGGTGTAATTAAGAGAGTTACTGAGCTAATTGTATGTACACTAGTCAATGATGTGTAAAACAGCAAGCAGGCACAAACTTGGTCCGAGGTGATTAACGGACTCAATTCCATGAATAAGCGCCTCACAAGAATCTGCAAACTGTCCAAGAAAGTTTTAATACGACCTGCTAAACAATCCAGAAGTGATCATAAATCTTTTGCAACATACATATAACCTACATACAGAAACACGCATGAGACAAGCATGTCTACAAGTCAACGTAGAACAATACAAACGATTACTACCAAAACAAAATAGTTTAGCTATCTAAACTGCCCGCGGATTAGTAGTTATCTTCCGTGGATTAGTTGATGCTGGACCGCTGCAAAAAGAAACCGACCCTTCGATAACCAGATATGCTTTAGTGTTGTAGAGTGCAGATATTTTACCCCAGAGCCTCCTGCTAGTCAAGTGAGACATGCCTACTTCAGCGATCTAGTTTACCACAGCAAAGTAAAACAGTGTATACCACAGATTACCATCATTTTATCTGGCTGTCTAGCGGGATTGGCAGAGTCTACTTTAAAGCCGTCCTACTAGGTTAGACCACGTTATATTACAAGTTTGTTAGCTGGCTAAAGTACCTAGCAAACAAGCAAGTTCACTAGTTAGCTAACTAATGTTACTAACGTGCAAACACCCTTAAATTAATGACAGCACTACCACGAACGATACCTTACAACAGACGGACATTATAACGTTATATCTCTCGTTAATCCCGCGACACAGATTTGCACGTCCACTCCTAGTTAACGGTAGCATTAGCTCTACCATTTAGCGAGCTAGCTGTAAATTGTCAGCTGGTTAGTTAGCGAACTGGAGTTGCTGGCCTAATTAAATAACGCTAAATGCAATTCAGGCGTCGTAACGGACCGATAACTGGCTGTGATCGTAACATCTTTGAATTGAGCTAAAATATCGGACTATCGATTAAGACACACTGTACTTAGCACTGCTAGCCTGTGCCTCAAGTTATTTAAGGATACAGTTTAAAACCCTTCAGAATCTCCTTTGCCCTGTCTTCGTCCGAAGACATCGTTTCGAAAATCGTGTGCGTGAGTGGATGAAAAGTAAAAAGTACTAAAATATTCAGACTATGACGAATTAGTCCTAGAAGGAAAAATGCAGACTACCTATTTGGATAGCACACTTTTAAACATACAGCGATTCGCTAATCTAAAGACATACACTTGATCCTCCGTCTCAACCTACAGTAAATAGATTTTCGTAGGTGATTGACAGCTAATCCGACCAAACACCTTGCGAATCTCTGGAGGCCTGAGAAGAACGCACAAATAACGGTGGAGAGGCGGGACTAGGGAGGGGCTTGGTTGACAAGGGACGCGTCACCGGTGGCAACTGGAAAGGTCCTTTTGAAGCTACGGCAGATCAAGTTGGACAAAACACAACATTTATTTTGTTTTCAGATCTTTGATTTAATCGATTGAAAACTGTTTTATGAGTTAATCAACAGTGGAACAGTGGAAAACATATAACCCAAGTGTATTTTATAAAATATATCCAAATGTTTATACAAAAAGGCATGCAGTGCTGCTTAGTAAATGTTAAAAAATGCCTCGTTTTTGAGAATATGCATACAGTATTACAGGGTAACAAAAATTGGATTTAAATTTGTACTCTAATTTCAGAGAGAGAGAGAGGCAAGCATCCTTGAGTAGCATTCAAACCACATGCTAATATTTTATAGTTGGTCTTTCCCTTATGCCTAATTGTGTTGTTGACACTGACCATAAAATCAGTACTTTAGACATGAACACAGCATTGTACTGGGGAAAAGAACTTTTCACTTTTCCTGGTGAAAGTCAAAATCAGGTTGAGATTAGTTCAGACTTTTCTGTTCCCTGTGACAGACTTCTGTTCCTCTTCTGGGACACCAAGACACTCCCAGGTTATCTGTAAGATTGAATCCTTCCAGCGAGTCCTGGGTCTGCCTCTCAGTTTTCTTCCAGGGGAACGTGCCAGGATTGGCTGTAACTGGATCTAGCCAGGGGGTTTAGGATATGCTCAAACCATCTCAATAAGCTCCTGTCAATCCTGAGGATGTTAAGATCGCAGCTATACTCTGAGACCTTTACAGACTGCAGAGATTCTCACTGAGTGAGAGTCCAATACCCTGCTTCTTACATCTTATTATTTCACTACCCATATCTTATGACTGTAGATGAGAGCAAAGACATAAATAGACTGGTATACAAAGAGCTTCCTCAGACTGGTATACAGTTAGCTTCCTCAGACTCGTATACAGAGAGCTTCCTTGGACTCCCTCGGGATAGAAAAGTATGGACTGGCCTCAATCTGATACCACTGCAACTCTCACCAGAAAATGTTTTTTTTCTCCCAGTACAATCCTGTGTTCATGTATTGGGTTAACTCTCACCACCATAGAGCGAATTAAATCTGCCATGCTGCTCCTGCTAACCCGATTGAATCTCGTGCTCCCTTTCCTGAGTCACTTAAACTCTTCCACAAAGGCCATGTTTTCTCTTCTCCCCTGAAGACTGCATTCCATTCCTTTCCAGTAGAGTGCCATGATCTCAGACTTGGAGGTGCTGATTTCCAACCCATCTGCTTCATGTTCAGATGGGAAGTGCCCAAATGCATGTTGTGAAAGTCCACATCAGAGGTTTCTAAGAGGACAACATTGACCGCAAATCACAGACATTCTTCCTCCAGACTGGACTCCACTCAGAAAGTTAAAGGGAGATTTACACATCTGTTACAAGGAAATGTGCTGTTTCTAGTTCACTTTTATAATTTAAATTGAATGAAAATCATTGCTGTAGAGAAGAAATTGAAGGTGTTAAAAAATCTTTTCATGACTGACAGCTGACATATCAGTTCAATTTTAAAAGCAAAATTCTGTGTCTGAGGGTAATTAAGAGCAAACGTTTTATATTTGTTATTTAGATATCTGAGAAAAGTCTAGTTGGTACTTTGAAGCACCTAAAATGACAATCATGTTACAGTGAGTAATCACAGCTAAATTTGTTCAGACTCTCCTTAAGCTTTGAAGAAAAATAATGTATTTATGGTATATTTAGAGTCAAACAGACACTGTATTTCTTTACATTTTTGCTTTTAATTAAAATATTTGCCAGTTGTGTATTTAGTATTTCATCTTATAATTTAATAAACGTTTCAATGAGTTGCCTATACACAGTGTCACAGATTGTGTTGAAATTTGAAATAAGATATACAAAATGGCCTGCTGCCTTAGATGACAGTACTATAAGGATTTACTGATAAAGCTAATTACCTGACAAATGTTAAACTATTATATCAGAACAAAGTTCTGGAGGGTTGTAAAAACACAACACGCCCACAGAGGGGAGCTATAGCAGAAGAGAAACAAAGCCCACTTCTTCAGGCTCTGAAATATCCATTACTGTGATATGTTGGTGTGTTTGTTTTAACAAATGCAGATTCACAAGAGCAAAAAGTCTAAACTGATTATAGCTCTTTACTTGTTCTACAAACAAATGTTTCATTCATCCATGTTTGAGGGGGAATATAGTGTGAGGTTACAGATGGATCAATGACAAATCTTTAAAACTTACATGAAGACTCCAGGCTGTCCAATGAAAATGTATGAGTCTTTAAATTTTTATGGTCGGAAATGACATAGTCTCAAAACTGACTAGTTTTCAGTGTTCCAGTACTGGATTGTATTTAATTCATATATTTAATATAGTTATAACAAAAACAATAATTACATAATTATTGCAATAATCTCAGTAATCAAGAGATATTGAAAGTAATTTTTCATTGTAATTTATATACTCTAAAAGTATAAGTTCTCAAAATCTGTGCGACATATGGGAGCTCATCTAGCAGTTCAGTGGGCCTGGATTTGTCCGTTATGGTTAACTTCAGAAGGTGCAGTACACTAGTGGGTATTGATATTTACACTATACATGGATATTTACACTATACATGGATATTTACACTATACACACCACATTCAGCCCTATGCTTTACTGCAACAGCGGCCTGTATAGAATGATGTCCATACATACCAAGGTTCTACAAAATAATGTCATGAATAACTGATATCTGGAGTTTTTCTTACATTTATAAAATGTGTCTCAAGCCAGCCAAACTTCATGCAACTTTAGCAAACCATGACGCCCCTGGAAGAAAACCAACAAATACAACGAGTGCAAAAGCAGCCTGAAGAAAGACCATGAATGCATGAGTTCTTGCAAAAGAGAAAAATAGAGATAAAAAATATAAACATTTCATTCCTTTGTTCTTAAGTATAAAGAGGCTCAGATGAAGGGTTGTTAATGGTGGACGGGCATATTCTGTCCCCATCTGCATCTCTCTCATCTACAGTGATTAGTAATTATTTATTTGCAAAGTGACTTGTTGGTCTTTTTTGTAGTTTACCATTTTACCATGCAGAATAAGTTCATGTATTATTAGGTAGTTTATTTGTTACACAATGCTCAGGTAAAAATAGGAACGTCTCCTTCCCACAACAACGTCTTTAAGCATCTATTTAAAACCTCCGTCTTGATTTCTCCAGAAAACAATGAAGCCTAATGATACATTAAGAGAAGCTAAAACAAGAAAGTGCAAAAGCCACTTTCACTGTGCAATCAGGATAGCTGTGAAGAAAAGAGAACACACAACACAGGGCTCTCATCAAATGAGGTTTAATGCAATTCTGTGATATCAGAGCAGCATCTATACAAATCATTTCCGAGAAACAAGGAGAGTCTGAGACAAAACTGCCATAAACACAGTAATGATTTTCATTTGGATAAAAACTCCAGTATATCATTCATATTATGCATTGCCTTTCCTGTGTTACATTTTGTATAAGAGAGTCTTAAACTAACCTTACAGGATTTGAGTATATGGGATTTATCCCTTACGGATTCTTCTGGTTTTCCCTTGTATCTTTCAACGTTCTTCCATCTCCTTGGTTAGAAAAAGAAAGAAACTTATCAGATGGTTTCTTTTAGCTCCCTTATATATTCATAACTATATAAATACAATCTAGCACTGGAACACTGAAAAGATCAGTTTTGAGACCATGACATTTCTGACCATGAAAATGTAAAGATTCATACATTTCTTTGGACAGTGAAGAATCTTCATGTAAGATTTGTCATTGATCAATCTGTAACCTCACACTATATTCCCCCTCAAACATGGATGAAATGATACATTTGTTTGTAGAACAAGTAAAGAGCTATAATCAGTTTAGACTTTTTATTATATATAAATATAAAACACACACAAATATATGATACACGAATATATATAATATATGAAGATGTACGGCTGTTCAAAACTGCAGTGAAATAATAAAAAAAAAGGTTTCCAGATAAACATTTAGTTTGCACAATGCCATGCAGAAGTAACTGTATGAGCATTCAGGTTGGTTCTTTTTTTGAGTGAGGAGACATCATCCACTTGCTTGTAATTTGTCCTTCAGCTGGACCTTTTGGGGGCGTTTTGTTTCTGCACCTGTTCTGCATGGACAAATAATCTACTACAGTTTGAGTAAGGCAAGCTCTCTGCACAAAATGACTTAATTTCTGAGTCACATTATGTCTAAAAGCCATACAATTATTTATAATTTTTGTAATCGACCAAGTCTGCAAAGTTTGTGGCTTCCTACTTCTGCTTGATTTCTAGCATCAATTTAAGTTACAAAATTGCTATTGTGTCTCTTGTAGTCACAGATGATCCCAGAATTACCATATTATTTAGAAATGACATTGATCAGGTAGTAGTGTGTGTGCACGTGTGTGTGTGTGTGTGTGTGTGTGTGTGTGTGTGCACACTCTTGAAAATGGCATGCAGTGTGTAAATGGGAAAGTGAGTAAGAAAGTGGAAAATTAGGTAAAGCTCATTAAACCTGGTTGTTGCAGGTGATAGATATGCAGCCTGTAATGGCACTATTAGACAGCTCGTTACCTGGAGTTATTGAGACTGTAACGGCACTATTAGACAGCTCGTTACCTGGAGTTATTGAGCAGCAAAGACTAATCACTCCGACTGCAGCAACAGTAGAAAGGAGAAGACAGATGGGTGTCAGGAGAAGTCGAAATAGACTCCAAAATATTTACTGGAAAAGCACAGAAACCATTAGGGCAAAGGGGTTAAAAATTACTTTTCTATTTGTACAAGTGAAAGCAAAATTCTTACTTCAAGACAGTTCAGGTGCCAAAAGGAATTGTTTATTACAGCAAAAGAATCAGTTCTTTCTAAGCTTGAGTTTACTCTTGCAAAACTAACCACCCTAAACCATTTTGTTATTTTCCAAGTAAACCATAACAAAAATCCAGATAAACAATTCAGTTGTAAGGACTTTTCCTAACGGCTTTGAGAAATTATACTGATCACTACAGCCATATACATAAAAAAATAATGGGGAGAGAGAGAGAGAGAGAGAGAGAGAGAGAGAGAAAGAGAGAGAGAGAGAGAGAGAGAGAGAGAGAGAGAGAGAGAG
>JAOXYF010000018.1:3392144-3414599 GCA_028565775.1 Sternarchorhynchus goeldii | reverse complement strand
TCTCTCTCTCTCTCTCTCTCTCTCTCTCTCTCTCCCTCTCTCTCTCCCTCTCTCTCTCTCTCTCTCTCTCTCTCTCATTATAATCCTTTGGTTAACTCATATGGGTTAGTGTTCTCCTGAAAGAGTGGTTTAGCTGCTCAACAAGGGAGCAGAAATGACATCTTGGCTGAGTTTTTGAAAGCATGTGTTAAAACACAACATGTGGTAGCAAATATGGTGAATAAGACAATGTGCAAGCTGGTTCAGATTGTCTGGTAGTGTGCTTTGGACCAGAGCAACTGCAGCACAGCAGGTATTAGAGCAGTACACAGCTTGTTGAAAAACATTACTAGCAAAAATGCACAGGCAAGTTAATTTGGAGTTTTGGTATGCTTTGTAACACCACTGCTTTGACTGACTAAGACATATTACCCCGTAAGCTGGGGTACTACCATACATGTATAGGGTATGTTTTATGGGGCTAATGCAAGTGCTGACCTCAGCAATGTTATCAGGTGTCAAAATACATGTGGGCAGATACATCACAGACAAATCCATTATCATACCTGAAAAATCATGAGGTCAAAAACTTGACAACCCAGAGCAGTAGGTAAATATTGGGACTAGAATGGCTCTATAATATGGTGCATAATATAATGCTATAAAAGTGCATAATAAATTGGCAATATAGAAAATGTTGTTAAACCATAAATAATTCAGTCATACTCTTGAAACCTCACAAGAAACATCCACTTTGTACATCCACTAATTACATACACTACACTTTATTAGGTACAACTATCCTACAGGTGCTTTTTATGCAAGGGAACAATCCCAGACCGTAAACCAAGTGTGGGCGGTCTTCTTGCCATTATATCCCATCCCATTGTGGGTTTTGACTGGTACATGTTTATCAGACACAGCGCATCTTAATGGCACTTCAGAGATGAGAGTAATCCACCTATCATAAACAGCCATGGTGATGCTGTGGTCAGTCGCTGCCCGTTGATAAAGGACTAGAGGATGGCTAACACAAACTGTGCATGCAGCATATGCTAAGTATCAATTCAGAAAAAGTACAAGACCTACAGTACGTCTGTTAAATTTATAACACTCTGACCAACAACCATTTGTAGTTTTATTTAATTACTTGGTTTTTTTTCTGCAGATAAACAATGTTTTCATGAACAATTTTTGGCATTTGGACCCGTTCTGGGATGTTTTAGACAGAATAATAAAAGAAAAGTAATTGTGCTTTCAAATATAAAAGCATGACCTGGTCTATTTGTCCTTGATATTATTTTGCAAGACATTTTGGCATTTGAGTGTTTCATAAAGCCTTCAGATTCTTTCTTTCCAATAGGTTTTCAAATTGCTTACATTTATCTCCACCTGATTGACACTGTGTGTTCTATTCCAGTAATAACACTAAAATGCAACTTGAAGCTTGTAGCATGAAGTGTATGATTTATTATAAACTAAGTATGCTTTAACACCATAATAATGCGCCCACTGCTGAGGTACATAGAATTAACGCTTTACACACAACACATTCCCTCAAACACACATTCAAAAATTAGAAATATGTTCCTGTGATGGTCAGATAACCTTTTTCTAAAAAAAATATAATGCAAAGTGGAACATATATAATCCACTTTTACTCATTATTTTTTGGGGGGTCCCAAAATAAGCAACATAGGAAACCAAAGATACATTATGGAGAAAATAATGCTATTTTGTATGTATATCCATTATAAAAGGAGTTAAAACCCCCTGTTCATTCACAGCACACTGCAGCTACTGTCTGCAGCGAGAGCTATTGTGCTTTTCAAGGTAACATATTACCTAATAGAATGAAATCCAAGGAACAATGAAAGGTCAATGTCAACATTTGATCCTCATGTTTAAACGGCAAAGGACGTCATGGTGCAATTCTGCTTTAATAGATTTGTAATCCCACTGTGCCCTGATCTAAATCAGGCCTGTGCTATCTGGGGCCTGAACACCAATATGACACTGTGTAATGAATATCACACCTGGAAAAACATTTATCACATTACAGGAGGCAGCGAGTGAAAAATAGTTTAATTTTCACCAGCTTACTTCTCATATGTGATTATTGGTTTAACGTAGTAACTAAATGCCTAGATGCACTTACAAAAAAGTAGGGCACAAATCTCCAGCTCTGAGCAGACATTCCACCTCTGTTCTTATGAAGAACCACTCTCCTGAGTTTAGCTCCATCCCTACTCTAATTAAGCTAATGTAGGTCTTCAGGATCATTTGAATTTCACAGACAAGTTATGTCATACCAGAGCTACAACTAAAATGTGCATGGTAAATCTCAGGTAGCAGAGATGGACACCCCTGGGTAGTGCTTAGCACTGAAGAGAAGGACTAGGAAACATATTTACTCAAGCGAGGTAGAGGACTTAATACAGAACCCATGTGAACTCAGAGCTGACCTCTCCTAGGTGTCTAAGTGTAAGTGGCAATATAAATGGAAATTGGATTATACAATTTAAAATCACGTAACGCTAGAATACAATTACAACAGGCCATTACACAGGCCTGCAGAAAAGCACACTGTATGGACGACCATATGATTATTTCTGATTTGCGCACTCTATTATGACCTTTATGGCACAGGAATGCCATATATATTGCTGTGGTTATTATTTTTGTACATGTAAATTGATTTCCCCTGTTGCACTATACTGTATAGCCATGAGTCTCGGGCCTTTTACAAGCATGTGAATTTTCCATTCCAAAGCCACTCAGAGAAGGTTCGTAATAAGTGTCTGAATTGATATGTTTTAGAAAGTTATGAAGTGTCTGTGATATTTTATTCGTACACATAATTGATCACCAAAAGGAACATTTTGAATTATTAGACAGCAAATAAAAAATAAAGAAATAAATATAATAATATAAACAATATAATAAAAACAATCGTCCAACTGTCCTACATTTTTCTTAGGTTACATTCTTTATAATAGTAACAATTATTGTTATAAATATTATAATGGAATCATAATTTTATTTGAATGGATTAATAACAAACAATAACAATAAAAGATATTAAGATATCCTTTTATATGATTTTGGTTGTCTTTATTATTAAGCATCTATAAAGTCTATGTATAATAAATCTTACAATTTAGGTCAGCAAAGTGGACAGCAATATCTGAAAGAAGACATTTTTTTAATCTATCATTTTTTCTTTAGAGACTGGCTTTACTTATTCCCTGGTGCTTTAGTTTTTCTTCTTAATAAGCAGAATGAGATCTGAAAGAGTATCATGTAACATATCCATACAGCGTGTCATACTTGGGCAAATATGTCTAATGCTTTTTGCTTACTCTGAAATACCTATTTAAGACAAAATGACTCTGAGCGCTTAGGATTATGTAAATTAAGTGGTAAATTTGATATCGAAAAAAGACATATGTATACTTTATCATGCCTACTGGTGTGATGATGAAGAGGTAGTCATGGAGACAGAGAAAGCATATGTGCAGATTGTATACCTGAATACCATCTTAGGCTATACACCTAAGCTTTACATAATCACAAATAAATGTTCAATTTAAAGTTCTTCTCACAGTTAAAAGATTTCCTGTGCCACAACAACTTACGTCCATGTTGTGAACTACGCTGTATTTACCAATAAAATAATTGCTGGACTTACTTCTGTTCTTGTCTGTTCCATTCTTTAAGTATTTTTTATTCATAATTATAATATAAACTTAAATATGTAATTGACTTGGTTTGACTTGAATTTTCATTGAATATATATAGCACGACAAAGATGTAGATAAAGATTTGAATTGCAAAATCTTGTGGCAAAACTATTGCTTAGTTTCAGTTCAGTGCAAGAAGACTGCTGTAATGACCAGCTCCACAAAGAGAATGATATGTCTTCTTCCCCAGTCTTTAGTGTCTGTTTGCAATTGCTGCTGGGCACCATGTTGATACGCGCCATCCAAAACTGACAAATAAGCTATACTTCTCAGGTGGATGAACAATATATATTTATTCCTACTGGCAGCACTACCATAGCAAAGAAAACCATTAAGAGAGCTAACCTTGGTCACAGTAATGTTCCCTTCATGCTTCTGTCTCGTGTCATCAGGCATACGTCTGCGCTAATTGCCTTGCAGCACCGCAGAGGCCAATAATGTGAACTGGCCTGCAGTTAAATGAGAAATGGACGGCTTGCCTGTCACTCTGGTCCGATTTCTCTTTTACAAGCACTTCAGCTCTGTGCAGCTAAGGCTGGGTCAATCCTCTGAGCTCATACAGACAATAATACACGTAGGAACTATTAAAGCATTACTAAGAGAGTACGGTAAAAGTGACGAGCCCCAGTTTGGGTTGCTGGCAGTACTTTAAAGCTACCGACCACATGTTTTCAATGTAATGCAACGATGCTGTAATAAAGGTCTTCATTGTTCGGCCCGTTTGTTTTTGGGGTCGTTACTCCATCTGCACAATCACACAAAGACAACAAAGACCATCGTACACTGCCACAGATCCTAATGAACAAATCATTTAAAGAGGATCAAAATAAAATCAGATCAATTCTCCTGTTCGTTTGTGTTACAATGAAATCTCTCTCCTTTGATCCCCCACCCCACACACATACAGTTCATATCCAAAGGTCGGGAGAGGTCACACGGAGTGGGTGGGTAATGAATGCCAAAGTGTCACTGGGGTATAGCCAAACATTATTAGCATTTAATGCATGCAGGTCCACTCCATGAAGCCTTTAAATTTCCAGGTTACAGTTGCCCACCTGAATCACTGATGTAAGAGGAGGAGATGAGCCCCATCCTTAGATGCCAAACAGACCTGAAGGTGTTGGGAATACTAACAGACAGAGACAGAGGAGGTACACTACCTTTCAGAAGTATATAATCAACTTATTTGTATTGTTGTCTTATTTTATTTATCACTCATTATTCTAAAGGGGGGGGCGTATATTATGTGGTTGAAAGCATTCATTCTCAACTTTTGAACTTTTGAGTGGTAATTTAAAACTCTGGAGCAGTAGTGTAGGGAGCACTGAGCTATGGTGATTTACTGCTCTTCAACACAATGTCCCATCAAAGATCTTTTCCAGACGAACCCACCTGCTCCTTCCTGGCTCTTCCACTGTATTAAAGACAAACTGTAATGATTTACTGTGCAGGTGATTTATAAAGACTAAGTGAGCTAACAGAAAGATGGTAGTGCATAACTTTTTGGCAATGCATAAGTCACTGCACTAATGCAGATTACATTTAAGTGCACCAAGCTCTTTTCTGCATCACTGTTCAGCCTTGCTGGCAGCAAGCCATTCTATCCTAAAAATAAAGATAGTCTAAAGTAATGTTGTTGGCTGCATTCAGTGGTACATTTTATGGAAAGACATTTCCACATTGTGAAATACAATGTTTTTTACCCTGTTTTTATTATAATTGTTCTCTTAGTGCCACAGAAAGAAACGCTATTACTCAATAATAAGCAGTTATTTGTGGCAGTAAGTAGCTACACGTCAGAATCATCGTCATTATAATTATTGTTTGTCATTTCTGTTTACAGTGATGTATAAACTTTGCACTTCCTAATTTCACAGCTCTTGTAAAGCATCTCTAAAGAATCTTTTTGTAAACTCTGTGTGAACTCCAGATGACATGCACTGACACACAAACAGTCTTTACGGCCTTGGCTGGATAATGCTATCAAGAATCGATCTTTTTGTATTCATCTGTTCTGCTTAGCTGAGCTACAACACTGCCCGATATGGAGCTATCAACACCAAGGTGTTGACCTACGCCCTTACATCTCAGGACTCAACTACCCGGCATGCCTCAGAAAACCACCGGAGATTTGCACAGGCTCCGGAATATTGATTAACCCGTTTCTTGTTTAGCTAGGTGTATTTAAGCAGGGTACCTCCTATTCGCGAGGTATTGCCTGTCATTACCATTCATACTCAACGTTTTTTCTGGACTTCTTTTTCGGTATTATATATATCCTTATATATTATATTATTATATTTTTTGGATTCCGTCTGTTTGCACTTGTAGTATTTTTTTGGTTTGTTTCCTTTTCGGATTTCCCCCCTCTCTCGTTAAACTGATACCGCTCAACTTTATCCTCGAGTGTCTGAGCGCATCTGACTCGTTAAACATCGAGTCCATCTGCCATAAAACACACACAACGCCCAACCATTAAATATATGCCTTATGTGTAGGCCAGAGGGACACGCCCACGCCACTAACACGCCCACACCTTCCTCGGTTCCAATTGCCAATTTATTAAGTTCAGGTGTCTCTCATTCCAGGCACACTCGACTATTTAAGCCCACAGGGCCTTCCTATCCTCACTGCACATTTGCCCAGCGCGGATCTACCAAGACTGCGGCGAACTGCTACGCGGTTGAGAAGAAGCTACGCCAGTTTTGCTTTCGTTGTGTTGTTGCGAAGCGCTGTTGACATTTTTGTTTATGATGGAGAGTAAAGCTCCTTTCACTCCAGCCCCGCCCTCCGCTCCTTTCCGGCCACCATCACAATATTTAAGTAATTCTGGGTAAAAGTGCCTGCCGAAAAAGTAAAACTGTCACATAGCGACTGATATACTTCTAAATTTGCTATGAAATATTATGAAATTCTGCAGTTTTCATCTGCTGCTATTGAGTATGCTGATAATAGATACAAATATCAAATATATTTAAAATCTGAAGGCAGGAGTTTGGGCAAATATCCCTTTCATTTCCATATACTGCCAAATGCTCTTCATGTGGAATATTCAGTCTAACGCAAGGATACTTGTCAAGGATACAAAGATATTTGTCAAGATTTCTACAGACTGACCTTTCAACATTAAAACAATATGCTGTATTTAGGAAGAAATAAGTCTAAATACTGGACAGACAGTGCAGTTTTTGGCATGAGGTGTAATAGCAAAGTTATTCAGCATAAAGGACTGAATCACATGGAACCCAATGCCTTATGTGTAGGTCTGCACAAAATGATAAATATGGCACTGTTAATGATTTTGGATGTTTGTGCGCTGTAGGTCAGTTTGCACCTCATTTAACAAACCTCACCAGAACCTCAATCTATGTAAGTGAGTCGAAGGAGGAGTTGATCACTTACATGGTTCATGAGTTCTATCAAAATAGGCCATAAAGCCGCAAGGATTATTGGTATATGTGATTAACCTGCAGAGTCAAAATTGAAAACTTTTTTTAATGTCTAAGGTTAAAAGAGTATCAATATTTCAATGATTAGGTGAAATTCCCAGGACTAGCTCGAAAAGTAAAAATGTTAAATAATTAATTGCTATAAAAATCTATGCATTTTTGAATAGCACTTGTAATGGCAAAGATGATAGAAATATTCCAATGAATGATAGGCAAACAATGATTTTCTCATAGGTCAAAATTTGGAGGAGTTATGGTTGAGGCTCAGGAATAGCGCCACCTAGTGGCCAAATGACTTGACCCTCTACAGAAGGAGAATCCTGCATTATGCATGATATATATGTGCCATCTTGATTGGTCAGTGATTGGCCTGTTTTTCACCGATTGGCTAATGGCTATTACAGGTGTTAAAATAGTTATCCTTTAATGGAACTGATATATCATAACTCAAAGATGAATGATGCAATGTTACAGCTCAATTGGTTGCCAGAATTCTGAGATATAGATTTCTAGCTTTTATAGTGCCCCCTATTGACTTGCATCACACTTAATAGGCAACCTTAGAATCTTGTGCTTAAAAGAACTGTGAAGTTAGGTTACAATTGGATGAAGTATTCATGAATTATAGCTATTTATGCAAACTATACTCACTTCCTGAAGAGTTCATTTGCATATGGCGGCCATATTGTCTGCAAATTTCAGAATGTTTTTGATCATTATTGAGGTATAGTCTCTTGTGAATGTTTTGACACCAAGATTGTGGCAATAGGATGAAAAACCTAAAACTAGCTCACAAAAGTATGTTTAGCATATTATGAAAATTAGCAAAAAAATCCAAGTGGCAGAGTTTAATAGTTCTTGAGGCTTTTCTGTTAAGCTTGAGCCAATGCATGTATTGGACATGGATTTTTGTATCTAGGACCTACGATGTGGCAAATATGGACCCAAATGTAAAACACTGTGCTATAGCGCCACCATCAGGTCAATGCCTCAGTCATTTCACACCTTTGTGTCAGGTGTGGTATTTCTGGGCTGTACAGTCTTGGCTGCACATTGCATTTTAGCCGGGAAAAAGAAGAAAAAGAAGATAAGAACAATAAGAATAACCCTAACAATTACCATAGGGTTCCAGCTCACACTAGGGTTAAAGAATAGGGGTTCCAGCTCACACTAGGGTTACAGAATAGGGTTCCAGCTCACACTAGGGTTAAAGAATAGGGGTTCCAGCTCACACTAGGGTTAAAGAATAGGGTTCCAGCTCACACTAGGGTTAAATAATTCCCAACCCAGTGTTCACAAATCCCTAAAGAAATCCTATAATTCCAATAAATCAAGATAACCTCACCCAATATCATCAGGAGGATGTGAAAAGTTAAACAGTCAGGTGAATCAGCTTATGGACTGTTTACCCTGTTCCCTTTAGGGAGCCTGCATAACATTACAACATGCAGTGACACATTCAGGAGCAGTTCTCATCCACAAGCTGGATCCAGGAGACAGGAGCCAATACCACAACCTGATCCAATGCTGCCACTCTACTACTTTGCACATTTTCAGCTTTATTGGCACTTTATCTAGGATATGTTTACAATCCTGCACATCACTATTCAGCACACTGTTTTGAGGATCAATATGTCATTATTTTCTAAGTTTCATCTCTTTTAATTATTTCTGTTTACTTACATTTAAATACTTGTCTAATTTCCTATATTATATTTTGGTACCTTGTTTCTCTATTTAAAACTATGTGAATATGTGAGTAAATACATATTTTATTTCATTACAGAACTCTTATTACTTGCTTATAATGCACTACTGAGTTAGAATAGGCTCCTTTTTGTTTTGCGCTACACTTGAATGCTGATGAATAACAATAAAGAATCTTGAATCTTGAATCTTGAGTCCATAATTGTCAGGAGAGTCCAGTGTTACCCTGGGGAGATCAACTAAGCATCCTGCATCTAAAACTCCTTCTGAGGCCTCAGTGGAAAAAATAGCATCCTCAAAGATATTAGTATCCATTCTCAAGAGCAGGAGGATAGTTAAATCCAAGTGGATAATCAAGAAATAAATGCTTTGTTACTATCACACAGAGCTAAAAACAAAGAACCTGTCATGGACTCTTCTCCCTTTACTAAACATCACTCTTTCTTTTGATAGTTCTTCCTCCCCTGTATTCCACTTTGTTTTTTCTATACTGTATAAATTCTATATTTTCTATACAGTATAAATTTTATACTGTTGTCTTTTCTTTCTATATTTCTATCTATCATTGTGTAATAAAGTAGAGGTCTGTGTTACTGGTTACCAGACCTTCCAAGTGTTTCACAGTGGGATAGATATGACATCAGATGTTTTGTGTTCTTCCTGAGAGAATTTGTTATCTTTAGTGAGATCCTCCCCTCAGAAGCTCTCTGCTCTCTTGTGCCCTGTCTGACCTTAGGGAGGGGGGCTAGGCCTCCTCACAGTTTATACACTGGATATGGATTTGTGTTGGCGACAGACACTGAGCTCAATAAACAACACTCTGCTTCAGCCTCCAGTTCTCCTGACTCTTTCTGCGCTGAAGAAAAGTCACAACAGTGTCCAAACGCAAAATTACAAAATGAAAAATTATACCAATGTTTGATCAGGGCAGACGGAAAGAGCAACCCGTAATGCTGCACATGAGATTACAAAACATGCCACTCACTGCAATACATAAACAAAACACATAAACAAAAATTTTAAGTGCATGTCACAAACATTTGTAGGGAATTAAACAATGCATGGTCATTCTTTTTGTTCTGGTAAGAAGTGGTAAAATTGTGTACACTCAGTAGGAATAGCTGCTGCTGCAACTATACCGGGGTCCTCAATCTCACTCTTGTAGTGCAACAGAACACAAATTTATCAAACATCATCCCTAGTGGGGACAAGCTTTGGCTTCTCTGAAAATGGCTTTGGATCCACACCAACTTTAGCTGTATTAGACTGGGACCACTTATGTAGGAAGGAGTTGTGTGGAACATTCCCTTTGTTGGCAGTTTTAAACCCTTCACAGACGTTCCAAGAAGAACATAATGGTCCTTTATGGATGGCGGATAGAGAGCCCCACGCCACAGCTCAGCAGTGCATACCTCAGTGCAATTACACCTTTGCATTCTAATGTTAGGACATACCATATTCAACAATGTAATGCTAGACTACAGGTAATATTAGACCCGGTAGCTGTCTAGCAACTAACCTTATTCAGCTGGTGTACCATGAAGAGATTTTGACTAGCAACCATGTAGTTAGAGATGTCACTTTCGGCGACCTTGTGGTTACAGAAAGCACTTTCCATAGAGGTGGTGTAATAATCTAAGTGAGTTACCAGGTCACTTTCTGAAGAGTTTGTACAGACCATTTGTTTCATCCTAAATTTAAACTATTCATCATTGGATTGTAAAGAAGAAAACATTTCAGGCAGCACTCTTTCATACCACATGGTGCTGCAAAAAAGGATGTTTTCGTTCCCAATTTTTATAAACAACAATTTTGAGTCTTTGAATGTTATTCTTTGTGCTTCAGACAGTAGCTTCTTGTGTTCATAGCTTAGTGCATTAACTCCCAGAGGAATATATCAGGAATATGCTTTTCTTTTGTGAATACATTTTAATAGTGCAAGTGTAAGTTTACTGACTTTACTAACTAGGATTATCAGAGCTGTAATGGTGCACATTCAATCTGGTATTAATACAGCGTTACTGCATATGAGGATTGGACTTTATCAAAACTAAAAACTGCTTTGACATCTACAGATGTTTGTGAAGAGGGCTTGAATGGAAATGAGTGCAATACCAAGTACGTTAAATGTTATCTACTTAACTACTTTAACTGGAAATAACATTGTTGATCATCTTTCGACCTTGTTAAAACCCTGTTCAACGCTACAGTAATAAAATCTTAATCATAAAGTACAAGATATGTTTTTGAAGGCTTAATGGAAATGTTCAATATTTCATTTAAATGTACTATGTTCTTACTCCAGGTCTGTATAACTGGAGGGGTCTAAATTCACTCTGGAGTTTTGCCTCAAGAGTTTTATATTGTTGATTAATTTATCTCACCAAGTGAATATAGAAATTCATCCCTGTTTGCATTAATACTATTCCAGTCATAAGTACAAAAATAAGACCATGCTTTCCGTCTATTATCCACAGATGAATTTTGTGATAGGCAAACACGTGTATCACATTTTTGCCTATAATGTACATTTTAGATTCTAGTATGACTGTATACCAAAAAAACAGTCTGACCCTGCATTTGCAAATCTTAATTTGTATGGATGGCATCCAGATGTCTGGCAAAGGTCGTTGCAGGACTCTGTATTAATCTGACATGGCATAAACCATCTGCTGGAGACAGGACTAATGCTGATGAAGCATCCCATCGTCTGCAGAGAGCTAATACATGTTTGTCAGCTACACAGCAAAGGTGCTTAACAAAAGAGAACAAGCAAACTGTTTGACTTGATTAAAGGGCAGCACCTGCACTGATGATGTGTAAAAGGATGTTATAGCACTACTGTTTGCAACAGTGTCCATAGAAAAAATACCACCACACGCCTGAATGACTACAGGCTACTGGCATTCACTGCAGTAGCAATGAGGATGTGTCAGTAACTGGTACAGAAGAATCTATCTGATGTGAATCTTGACCAGAGCAGTGGCCTCTGTTATACCTCACAGCGTTTGGAGACCCACTGATCGTACGTCCGTATTCTCTCTCTGGACTACAGTTATGCATATAATAACATTATACCTGACAGGCATTTTGCTAAATGAATGGGAATGGCAGTAAATGAAGCATTTGGATTGGGAAGCAGATAGTTAAAGGGCAGGGTAAAGCGTATAAATCTCTCATTGTTAGTGCTGGGGTACTGCAAGGATGCTGCCTTCCTCTACTGCTCTACTCAGTGTGTGCAAACGATTGTGTCTCCCATGACAACACAGTGGAACTACTTTGTGGATGATGCCACAGTGGTTGTGTTAATAACGGCTGATAATGAGTTGGCAAACGGTAAGGAAATTTTTACATATGGTGAACTGAGGCAATGAAAATAATTTGCAAGTTAATACTGGGAAAGAGTGGAGAGCAGTAAGGCCACTTGAAATGAGTAGTGGAGAGGGTGAGTGAGTTTCAGTGTCTTGGTATGGTAATAGCTACTGATTGTAAATGGGATGGCAATGTCCAAATGATTTTCAAGACTACACACCAACGATTGTACTTTCTCAGAAAGTTAAAGTTCAAAGAGTCTTCAATAACTCTATCATACAGAGTGTGATCATGTTCTCCATCCCAAAAAGCTCTTTAAAAATCAGAGAATCTAAATTGGAACCAAAGGTAAAAATCTAAAGAGTTACAATCCACTGTGCTTCTGGGGGAGTAGTTTCTAATCATTCCCTCTCTTATAGCATTATCTCAGTTACACTGACATATGTTAGAAGAAGCAATTGAGCTCAAGATAGCACATTATTGATCTCATGCCTTTGAAATCAAAAGTGCTTGCTCCATCTATTCACAGCTCCAGAACATTGCGATGCTTGCTGTTTCTTACCGCCCAGGGACCATTTTACTGTCCTATGCTTCAGATGCTTTTCTATAAAACAGATGTGCAATAAACAAGCATCCCACAAGATGCACTTCTCCACAAAAGTAAGTGCTGATTTAAGGTGAAGCAATGACAGACAATCTGTTAACAAACTGTCTAAACCATCCTCTTTAAGCCCCTTGTTCCTTGCATCCCTGAACTAGTCCACACTTTGTAATCACCCTTGAGTGGCTACAAAAGTTCCACTTTTAATCTGTGATTGGCAACTCTCTAAGACACTTACATTCTGCTTTCATAAACTAGCTGGGTGCTTCGCTTGTATCATTTTCAGGAGATTGTAGAGGCTCTGTATAATACAGTTTCCTTAATCACTTCCTCTCAGGTCTTTTCCACGTCACCACTGGGCGTGAGTTCAACAACGGCAGTAATGAAACCTGTCGTCTGGGTGCTAATTTATCATGCAGATTAGGCAGAGAGTATACAGTTTTCTCATTGCCCTTTTTGAAGTGCCTGATCTCAGCAATTCATTAACTCTTATTGTGCAGTGTCAGATATTGCTTGGCCGAGTATAAGAATTTCTTGACTTCTCTGTGCAGTAGAGCTGTGTTCCTATAATTAATCATTTCTGCACTCACTTCACTGGACTAATCCACACGCTTCACTGGACTAATCATGACGTTTTACTCATTTAGATTTCACTTATAGTTCTTTTTTTTTTTAACTGAATCAAAACTCGCTTCTATTAAAGTGAACCAGAAAGAGAACCGGGTACATAGGGCATTTCTTTATATGTTCACAATGTATGGAAACTTTAAAGAGAACTATTCATCTCTCTCTGGTCTCAGGGAACAACTGCCTGTATGAAATGGGGAAGAATCTGCATAATGACACTGTAATTCATTATATTTAAATGACTATTTGTGCTTATCGGTTTGAGTTTGACTGTAATCGTATATGATTATCTTATAATCTTATGATGAATATCTGGTGGAAAACCAGTGAATAATTGTTCTATATACAAATTTAAATAAGGAAGTATTTTTTAAAAAATCAATAAGTACTCAGTTTGAATCTGCAACTTAAAACAAAGCTCTGATTGTATTAAATGGTTATTTATTCCTCCAAATCTGTCAGTTTGACTTATATTCTAATTCAAATCATATGTGAGTACTTTTATATCTTATGTATCATATTATATTTATGCTTAAAATCATTTAATTATATCGGGTTCATTACTTCTTTATTGTCAGGCTTGGCATATAGAAGAGGAGTCAACTGCAGGTTAAAGGGTTAAATGAAACCTCTGACAGGGAAATTCAGCAGCATTGTCAAAACAAAGCTATGTTCAGTACCAGTAAAGATAAATAACCATGCAGACCAAACCTACCAGGGACAAGCAAGACAGCAAAAACTGCAACTAGGCATAGATCCAAAATATACAAAGAGGTAAAGTACAAAGAACAATAGCTTGGAAATGCTGGACTATCACTGTGCTGTAATTCACAGAGATGGACTGAAACAGGTGAGTATAAATAAACAGAGACTTTAGGGAAATCCAAACACAAGTAAACTTAATAGACAAAAGATCGGAGGATTGGACAAAAGGATTTTGGGGAAGGCAGTCCATAGGAAGCAAGCCAGCTACTCTCTCATATAGTTATATAGGCAAAAACGTACTTCACTGCATTCACAATCGTTTGTCTTTCATTAAACAAAATGGAAAAAAATTACTATATTGAGTAGTTTTGTAGGCCATCACAAGTTACCAAAACAACTTTCACAAAAATGCTTTCACCACAGCCACTGTTCCTACCGAGTTTTTGCGTCTGAAGCTCCTGCGTTCCTGTATAAAATAGTAATATAATATATAATAATATAGTAATCCTGAAAAAAAATGCTTGAAATAACAAACATTATTTCAATATCACTTAAATATTATCCTCTTGCCTAAAAAAAACCGTCACTATTAGAGACAATACAAAAAATAGAGCAGCTTTACTGTGTCGGGAGGAAGTTAACGAAACATCACAAAGACGCCAATGTTTTTTCTAATACTAATAACTACAAAAAGCTAATCAACCAAAACTGAACACATAAGTTTTATTATTTACCAAAAACAATAAATATTAAAATAAATATTATCTATATAAATCTTAGCTATATAAAGGGGGGGGGGGTGGAACACAATATATATTATATAATACCTATAATAGATGCTGTATTACAACCATGTAGTAACATGCAGCACGAACTGAACTATAAATAATAACAATAACAAAACAATAATAATGATGCAGAGCCATAATAAAAGGACATCATGCTTTGCTTGTTGAGTAAGTGCAGAACCATTTTATGTAACACTATTATTGGCAGAGATTTCAAAATGGCCAGTTTTTCTGCAGCTGTTATTAGGGTCCATTCTCTATATCTATGACTTAAGTGTTGATTTCCTCTGACAAGCTCATAAACATACATGCACATGATAAATTACATTACTTCCAACAAAAAATGTCAATATTTTAACCATTATTCTTGCAGAAAACTGCATAAAACTTACATAATTCAAACCAACATTTATACTTAATGTCACACTCAGCAATCAGCCAAGAACACACTCATCCACCAGTCACCTCACCCAATCACTTCCCAGGACAAACAGGCATGCACAATGACTGGCAGTAGCTTACTAATTATTGTGCATGATTGCTTCCCATTTCACCATCCATATTTTCTTAAATTGAGAAGTAAAGATACTTTCATGCCCTTCATTAAAAGGTACCCGACTCCTAGTAACTCGCACCATGTTCCATAGTCACATCACACATTGTTTCTAATACATTCACTTAATTATTTTTATTTCAAAGCCTAATGGTTTGAATTAGCATTGAAAAGAATTATGTTAGTGTTATGTTCTACCATACCATGAGCCCTAGTTCAAAACACATGAGTTAATGTATAGACACTGAAACTCATAATCACTGTAGGTCAGTCATTATTATTCCTACGCATTAACCTACCCTTTCCTCCCTAGATAACTCTGGGCCTCAGAGTTGTTTTTTCCTTCTTAGGAGTGTGTGGCAAGTGAGCTACAAGAGAGTGTGGCAAGAGCCAGCAAGAGCCTATTTTACATGTTATTTCAGCTTTTCCAATGCAGGTCAAATGCAGGTCAATCATGGATTGCTAGTGGTTGACAAATGTGTTTAAAAAAAAACCCTCCTACAAAATATGTAATTCCTAAACCATAAATAATTGTTTAATTGTTTGAAAGGAAATAAATTCCTTTCAAATGCTGCAGAACCACACAATTCCATGTAAAACCTTTTTCTTGACTTTGTTTCTACCCGTGAAGACCGATGTTCTATATAGGATCGCTTTGTTTTCACAATGTGCAAATTATGTAGGGCACACTACAAACCACTAACCACCTCAGGAGGTAGTGGAGTTCAGTTTGTTTTGGGTTTTGTTTAGTTTATTTGACATGTTCATGTACCATGATTCAGCCATGATTCCATGATTCAGCAGACTTAGACCATTTGAAAGGCTGAAACAGTCCAAGTGTGAAAACTGCCTTACTGTACTATCAAAGCAGCCTGTACAGACTCGTCTTCTAGGAACTAAGAAGACCATTGTAAATATATGAAGAATTGATTTCCTGGAGGTTCTGTATGTAAGATGGAGGGGGGATGGATGGATTTGACTTGAAGTAATTTGCAAACAACCTTAAATGACATTAAATGCTGGTGTTAAATGATACTGCCCAAGGACATATGAATAAAAAATAACACTCTTAAGTGTACAGAACATTTTAAACCACAGTCTGTGAAACATGGCTTTTCTCAGTATCATATTTTTTTCTCTGTGGTGTTTTCTAATGCTCTGGCTAGAAGGAGTGTTTTATTTTTAGAGGAATATTAACAATAACAAAATATGATGACTAATGCTCTGTTTTAACAAAGAATGCAGGAGAACTAATGAGATGATGGATGTTTGTCAGGGTTTAAATGACAATAGTTTGATGAGGCCTCTGATCCATGATTGTATTGAGGAGTGCAGCTTAATGATGTATATAACAGAAATATGGCATTGTGATAGATTTTGTGTTAGAGTGTAAAATATGGCACTGTGACAGAGCTGTGAATGGCTTGTGTAGGGGGTGTTATAATTGGTAGGGCTTAATGTTTGCTTTTATTTCAAAGTTCATTAGCAGAGTTAACATTCCTCACAGTGACTTATTTCCAGGCTTTCACAAGGTCTCTTGCTCTTCTTTCCGCTTCAGGATATTGATGGATCATAAAAAACACACAAGAAAATTACATCACAGGCTGTACATCCCTTGTTCTGCAGTACCTCTTTCATCCTGAGTTTCATCTCATCCCTGATTTATCTTAATCCATTGAAGCACAGGTGGGGGGGACATAACATAACGCCCAGAAAGATGTCCAGTGCTGGTGACAGAAAATGTTACATAACTTGCTTGGCCATGACTTTGGTGAAACTGAGTTAGATAAGCAAGTCTTACAACACCTGTTGAACTGCCAGAAACAACAGAACAGTTCCTAACTGTCAACTGTCAGACATCAAACTTGAATAAAATTAAAAGAAGTGAATTATGTTATACTTTATGGCATTTATTTCTCTCCTCTTTCGGAGAGCATGCTGTGTGTGTGTGTGTGTGTGTGTGTAGGTGAGTAGGCAACACTAATTATGCCTGTCAGAGTGTTGTTAGGGAGGTTGGGAGAGTGTTCCTGAGTGACAACATCCACTGTGATTGGATCCCTAGTGACTGAAAGAGGTTCATCATACAAAGATCAGCTCCACTGGGAGAGAGGTACACTGTGCATGAAGTCTGTCTGTCTCTAACACACTCTCCCATTCTCTCTTTCGTTCCTTCATTCCTAACAGGTATCAAATCCTTGTGCCATTATTGTTCTTTCAAACATCTTTAAGACTGCACACAGTAAAAGTACTTCCATGTACTGCTATTCAACTGTAAACCGAACTGTCTGATATCGGCTACATAGGGTCACAGTGTACTGGTGTAGATTTCACTGTTCTCAGTGCAGCAAATTACAGTTAGGATGAGATGCTGGGATACAGATCACACACTCAGCATACCTTTTTCTATGGGTAGGGTTACAAACTATGAGAGAGAAAATTGCTGACTATAAATTATAAGATTTTTGTATAGATCATATAACTAATGTCTCTATTGATATTTCTGAAAAAGAAAGATGTTTAATATACTGCAATAACAAGAGTGAGCAATTTAAAGTAATGTAAGACGTTCCAACAACAGATCCATTATACTATTATCTTAGGCAGTACATTAAAGCATTAGTGCTGAATGAATTTAGTGTTCAGAGTTTTGTCTGGGAGGCAGGCAGCATTTATTACAGTAATAGCTTGTTTGACATCACCTCTACAGACTAAACTGTACATGGCAAAACTGGACAATGTTCAGATAAACAATATAAGAAAGAACCTACAGGTCAGACCTCATGAAATGCTCACAGTATAATCTGATATACACATATATCAGAGAACCATATAATATAGCTAGCTAATACTAATCAGACTTTGCTCTTTTAAAAAAGATACAATAATTATTTTCTGTGTCATATTGGTGACATTTACATTAGGAAAAAATGGCATTAACACTTTCTTAATGTAATAATTCAGGAGACTGAACAGGACTTGAGGAACCAAGTATGGAGTTTTAATAATTAACCGACAAATCCGATACACAAATCCAACAGAGTAGTCCAGTGACAAGCACAGGTCAAAAACTCCATGACAACAAAAGGAGAAGGCATACAAAACCAGAGAGATCATCCAAACTTGGAGATTAAATTGTGTTTTTGTACAGGTTGTTTTACTGTTAATATTGTTTATTGTTACATGGGCTATAACACTTGGCTCCAGAGACTACAGCAGAAAGTTAGCCAGTTGGCTAACACTGGCACATTTACTTTATGTTGATAAATTTGATCAATGTGCATTGTCCCTGGCAAACAAGCAAACAAACAACGTAATGTCACAAACAGACAGACAGACAAAAACAAGGGAGATGCTCAGAAATAGTCAAATATTCAAATAGTCTTCAAGATAGTGGCAAGACTTCACAAAGAGAGTAATTTATACTGATAATTGATAACAAGGGAGAGGTACAGACAGTAGGGTGGGAAACAATGGGGATGGAGCTTAGAATTTTGCTGAAGCTACGATCCATGCTGGGGCAGGATGGTCTTTGGTTCTGATGTGGAAGTAGACAGGTCCAATTGTCTAGACATGGTGTCAGCTGAGTAAACAGGGCCCACCTAACCTAATGAGCATTCAAAATCTTGGCTGACTTGATATAGTCACAATTTTTAGGATCCATAAGGACAAGGGGCAGTTATTCTGTCCTCTCTAACCAGTGGTAGCTTACTGGTTAAGGCACTTGACAAGTAATCAGAAGGTTGCTGGTTCAAACCCCACCTCTACCAAGTTGCCACTGTTGGGCCCTTGAGCAAGGCTCTTAACCATCAACTGCTCAAGATGTATTCAGTTGCAATTGTAAGTCGCTTTGGATAAAAGCGTCAGCCAAATGCCGTAAATGTAACCATTTTTGAAGGCTTCCTTCATAGCAAGATGCTCCCTGTTGCCAACATCTTAATTGCATTCCACACAGGTGATTTTTTGTGAATAAAATTCATACAGGAGTAACTGCTGGCCATAATGCTGAGATAACATTGCTCCTACACCTGTTTGAGGCAATCACCTCCACAACAAACAGATGAGAAGAGGCTTGGTGTTTATGGATGGGAGTGGTGGTGACCTGCATGCTTCGAAGGTCTTTTCAGCAAACTCTGTGCAGGTGAGTTTTCAGGAACTCTTCCAGGGGGAGGTTAGAGGGACAACCTCCCAACTACAATTCTTAATTGAATGTCTCTGGAAATTCCCGAGCGTTCCAAAAAAAGTTCCAGAGCGACTTACAATTTCAGGCATGTTGCAGAGATATAGCATAGAAGACTTGCCTGGAAGGGGTTTGTACCCCAGTCCCCACATGAGAAACAACATTGTTACCTATTACACTATACCAACCACATGGGCTGCTTATGTTTTTCCTTGGAATATATCAATATATCATCCATGTAGGCAATGAGTTGGCAATTTTGTTAACAAACACCTGCCAGAAGACATGATAACTGGCCATTATTCATCCCCAAGTATTTGTAAAGCCACTGGTCTTGATAAAAGACATAACAGTACTGTTGGACTGTGTTTAGACCGCTGCCTTAAGCCACTGTCTTTCTTTTCAATAAAAAAAGAATCTTGCTGCAGCCAAGGGTGTAGATGGCTGGATAACACATTGATTCCCTCACAATCCTCCATGGCCTGTTTCTAAACATGGCAATGGATAAGCACAGTCCAAATCTCTGTGAGAGGGAAGAGTCGGGTTTGACTAAAAACTTCTGATAGGTTAGCATGATCAGGGCAGATGATGGAAGCAAGAATGTTATCAGGGCTTTCTGTTCTGGCCGATCTATCAGGTAAAACAACACTTATCCCATGAGCAACACAAAGCTAGAGGGGTGGCTGGGATAAGGGTAACTTTGGGGGACTGTTGGGTAAATGGGATAGAAGGGAATTGTATTGACTCTTTATGAAAAAGTCCTGAGGTTATGAGTACAGTTATGGTACTTCACACAACTACCACTCGTTGTTGGTCTTCTGTGCAGCCAAAGAGTGATAAGGACAGAAGATTGCAACTGGTATTGTTACTGTGTCATCTAGGCTTATCTTTGTATTTTCCATGGGTGTTGCATCTGCTCGACTTGTAATGCTTTCAGATTTGCAGGTGATGCAGGTTTGTCTTATGATCTTGGGCTCTCAGAGTGCGTCTTGTAGCCAATTGCATATATTGTGTTTCAAATCTTGGCAAGCCAAATTTGTATTTGCAAATCTTCTTTTAAGTCACAACTGGAGGTGCTCTTCAATGCTGGTTTATTTGAGCTGCTCTTCAGTGCCTGAAACTCAAACTGTCTGCAATATTCAGAAACCGGCTTTTTCCCCTATGTGAAGGTCATTCTCCTGCTTTTTGACCAGACTCAGAACATTGTCTTTCAAACTTGAAATGAGGTTGATTAAGTGCCATTTGTTTATGGTACAAATAGTGGCCCAAGACAATGGGTTACCAGTCAGACATAATTATGGAACTTTTTGAAGTCTCCATCATAACACGAGGGAGAGGTGTTAAAATGAACAGGACACTGTACTAGAAATCTTCTGCACTTGCCTGGTGCACTTGCACTTGCCATCATACTTTTCAGGAACTTGCAGAAGACCAATGTTCCTCTGCGGAAGGGTGATTGGGAACCAGGTAGTGCCTTGTTGCAATGCCACTGTGGGTTTTTGGAGGACTGAAGAGATCTGTTGTAGCTGCTTGGTTTAGTCAGTGACCAGTACCTTGTAGAGTGAGCACAGACTTTCTATGTTGTGGAAATGTCTTCAATAACATTCAGGAGACTAAACAAGAGTTGAGGAACCAGTTGCTCAATTTAATCGTGAGCAGACAAATTTCATACACAAATCCAAAAGAGCTGTCCAAAAAACAATCATTTGACAAAAACACCATGATGACAAACCAAGAAGATATACAAACCATAGGGATAATACAGACTTGGGTCATACAATTGACAATGGTCATAGAACAGGAGCAAAAATGCTCAGCAATTCACATGGAAACTTGGTTGAGGGACTTTCATGTACTGGGGCTAACTGATAATGAGGGTCAGGAGACAAATTAAGTAAAGGGAGAATTCTGATGAGGCTGACCTCTGGTGGCCAGAGGCAACATTGCCCAGAGTCAACGTGACACTTAATCTGAATGAAACATTAATTATGTATAGCTGGTGCTGTAAACTTGTCTAATGAGGTGGGTGTTGCCACTGGATTCAGTAAATATTTTAAAGACGTTGCCTCTCCTTGAGTAGACATGAGTTCAGATGCAGTAAAGACGGTGGAAATTATGAACATGGGAAAACAATCTAAAGCGATATACTATCTCTGATAAAGAGAATTATTAAAATAAAATATCAGTAGACTTTAAGCAATGCATGCATTTTCTTGAAATTTGAAGAAATTAGTGAATGTTTCAAATATGATTGTGTTCCCTCTATCAGTTCCATAGAGAGACCTGCACCAGTTCCAGTTTTTATTGCATGCCTTATTATCACTGTTGAGAGCAATTCCTTAATATGTGTCTTTATTACATATCAGCATCCGTCAGTGCAGTTGAACAAAATAAGGGCAGAAAAAAAGATAGATTGAACTCTGCTCTTTTCCCAGAATCCTTCCAGGCTACAATATCAACTAAACATCCCAAGAGTTTGGCAATGACCTTGTTCAGAAAAAACAATTATAGCATCAATTTGTTATCATTTTTTTTTCTTCTCCTTCTCCAGAAGAAGCAGAGATTTTCTTAAATATATATATATATACACACACACACACACACACACACACCCACCCATACATATTATATATATATACATATATATACATATATATATACACATATATATATACATATATATACATACACATATATATATACATATATATACATACACATATATATATACACATATATATATACATATACATACACATATACATACACATATACATACACATATACATACACATATACATACACATATACATA
>JAOXYF010000018.1:3351573-3392044 GCA_028565775.1 Sternarchorhynchus goeldii | reverse complement strand
AGAGAGAGAGAGAGAGAGAGAGAGAGAGAGAGAGAGAGAGAGAGAGAGAGAGAGAGAGAGAGAGAGAGAGAGAAATTAAAGTGGATGAAATAAATACATAATGATTAACAGGGGGAGCTGAGCAGTTTCACTCCAGCTTCTGTCTGACAGCGAGTGCTGTTTCCTGCTTAGATGTGCGGTTCCATCGACTGTACTGACTCCTGCTTCTGAAATGCGCTTTTGTTTTGAAGAAATTTGTGTACTTTTCAAAAAATCCTCAATTACTTATTCTAAATGTAACAGTTTTAAAGAGATAATAGACCATAGAGAAAAATGAGAAACAGATTTAGGAGGAGTTAGTGGAACAATTTTCATTGCAGCATGTTAAATTTACTGAATTTTGCACATCGATTTGCATGATTTTGCTTTTCTGCCAAAACAGTTTTATTTATTTATTTGTGAATTGGTACATAGCTGCTACACACAAGACTGTTTGTCTAGTTTTGCTGGACCACCATTGGCTGCATAGAATTTATCACACAAGTATCACTGGGCACTTCAACAATGGAGGTGGCAGTCATTCATGTTTGGTCCAACATGCATCACATCAGAAGGTCCTTGAGATGTAATTTAGCCTTGGGCAACGTCCTGCATTTTAAAAGAGGTTTAGGGCATTAATGTTTTATGCACCATTTTACATGACCCTGAAAAATAAAGGACACTGGACCTGTCTTATACAAAACCAAAAAATATGACATTTGTACAGTTCTGTAATAATATGGTTTACAGAAAAAAATATGGTGTTTTTTGGCATTGTATTGCAAGTTGTTTTATATTTTTATTATATATATATATATATACACATATATATACACATATATATATATATACACATATATATACACATATACATATATATACACATATATATACACATATACATATATATACACATATATATATACATATATATACACATATATATACACATATATATACACATATATATATACATATATATACACATATATATATACATATATATACACATATATATACACATATATATACACATATATATACACATATATATACACATATATATACACATATATATACACACATATATATACACATATATACACATATATATACACATATATACACATATATATATACACATATATACACATATACATATATATACACATATACACATATACACATATATCCATCCTCTTATCCAGGTTTGGGTTGCAGGGGCAGCATCCGAAGCAAACAGGCCCAGGCCTTCCTCTCCCCTCTCCACCACCATCTCTTCTATCTTTTCCATAGGAATACTGCGGTGTTCTTTGGACAGTCAAGAGATATAATCCCTTCGACATGTCCTGGATCTTTCCATTCTCCCCATTGGACATCCCTGGAACATCTCCCTAAGGAGGTGTCCAGGGGGCATGCCCAAATCACCTTAGCTGGCACCTCTCAACACGCAGGAGCAGTGGCTCTACTCTGAGACTCTCCCATATTATCAAGTTCCTGACTCATACTGAGCTGCAGTTGTTTAAAGTCAGCCTGTTTATCACAATACATTGAGAGAATATTTGAAGTACATGCTGCTGTCTATAGTTACACACACACCTGCTATTTAAACAACTGCTTAGGATTAAACTCGTGAACCCGTTTTTCTTTACAAAACATAGCTAACCTGTGCAATGTCTGATTTGCTGTGGCATCAACAGTGAACACAGTTACCCATTCCATCATTCTATTGCTCTAACTAGGTTGTTTGTCATCCTACCGAGTCAGTTTCCCCACCCATCTGTAAGCACTCTTCACTCCATTGTTTCTCTGTCATGCATCATGGACCTGCCACTGATATCACAGTATCTAACAGCCAAACAGCAGCCACAGAAACACAGACAGCAAACAGAGTTCTGTGCACCACACTAGAAAGTTCTGCAAAATGACTGAATCATGGTAACAGGAACAATAAAATCCCTGAGACATCCATTAGCTTGGACACCCACATTTTCAAGAAGAGTATCAGCCTATAGTCAAAATCATTTGTCTCATATATGTGTAATAACAAATAAATGATATTAAACATCACTCTCAGTGCCTGACATCACCATTACTGTATATCAGTCTATTCCTTTTTGGGAAGATTTATAACCATGTGAAGTACCACCCAAAATAGAGTAGCTGTAAATTTTTAATTGAAGACATTTATCACACTCAAAGCAATGCATGACTTTATACGTTTATGACGAAGCTTTAGAATGAACCAAATTTTCTATTCTCATCTTCATTTATAATTGAAACGGCTAATCACCAGCCTGTGTAATGAAAGTGAAAAGAATGTATAGGCAGAGGTGCTGCATGAGGGTATGGATTTAGGACAGTGCTGTTACTGAAAGAGATCTAAGAAATATTATATGATGTCTTTTCATGGGACCCAAAATCCCTAGCAACAATATAATATAATCGCTGCATATAGGCATATTTGAGCTTACAAAACGAATCTTTCATTATTAGAACTGTTCTGTTCTTTTGGACCATTTGCACACTGACGAGTTTCAATAGTCTATCTGGGGATTAATGTTAACTTCATAACAGATTTATAAATAATATTACATAAAGTTTATACAGCTGTTACTGAGGTCTTATAGAAGAAGACTAAAAAAAGAGAGAATACTAATTTATAGTATCATAAGAATTACAGTGCCTTGCAAAAACTCATTTGGACTGCAAACGACACTTATACTGATTGTTCCAGTCAGTATTTTTATTGCAAACCAATGTGTTCCAAAATAAATATTCAAAGTCAAAATTCATTATTTGTCAACAAACCTTTTTTTCAAAAGGGGTTGCCATTAACCACACACAGATACAAACAATTTTAATTATCTGCTGGTTCATCTGAGCTATTTCTCTACCCCATAGATGACGTGCCGTAAACAGCTCCCTCTCCCTTAGGCAGGACAGGGAATCGGCCACTGCAACACTGCATGCTGGGGCACTCCATTCAGGTATCATGTTGCATAGCCGACCAGGTCTAATACAAGGTAGTACTCTCGGATGTTCCTTTCTAATGGCCCGACAAGGTCCATACCAGTTTTTTTGAAGGGGACCTTGATCAAAGGGAGGAAGCACAATGGCACTCTGGGAATGGTCAGGGGATTAACCATCTGACATTCATGGCATGATGCACAACCTCTACATACATCTCCTCTACATACATCTCCTCGAATGCACAGTAAAGAGATATGGGCCACTGACAGTTTTTTCTTACCCTGAATGCCCTGCATTGGATTATTATGATCTGCATGCATCCTTTGGGGCTTTTTGTGAACAACATCTGGGTAACTATTTAGCCTCTCTGAGCGTTCTGTATCACTCTATATTGTCTATATCACTCTATGAAAAAAGTGGATATTCAAGAACCCAATCATCAATTACTTTTACTTAGTTGAAAGTGTGTTTTGGAATGTTGTCCTAAGACTGCACTAGCAGAAGATCCCCCAGAGGAAGGTCAGGGGGGAATGATGCAGGACACAAAGACCTCAGGCTTAACCAGCCTGGTCTCAGGAGTCAAACTCCTCCCCTCTGCTCTGGCTGTGCATGGGAATAAACCCAGAAATAATTTTTGATTGATGGCATAGACCAGGCTATGACCAATCAGTTTCAGAAATACAGGATGAACCACAACCAAAACTCTGTTTTTCTCCAGAAATCAACAGTGACAAACATTGGACGATATCTTTAACAGGTCCATGAATGCACCTCACCTTCCCCCAAACATGCTGCTTCCAAAGCCTCTACCAAACAGCCTTTGGTAGACAGTGGCATGTGGGATGTCCTTGATCAAGCAAGGGACAAATGAGGCTCCGCAGGAATCCAGACCAGTGACCTCTACTCTGTGGGTGGTCACTGTTTCTGGAAGTGCAACAGCTCACTCCAACTCAAACTCCCTGACCCAGGTCTTACGGCAGCCCTTAAGGGCCCAACTGGATACTTCTGTCCTGAGGGAAAGGGGATAGAAACATAGTAGACAGAGGGAGGGCAAGAAAGGGAAAAGGGATGACAGAGCAGGGAGTATTGGTGCAGGAAGAAGTTTCTGGGGAGACACTCTTCATTCTTGAGAAGTGGGAATGGGGAGAAAAAGAGATCTCATACACCCAAGACATGAGATGGTCTTCTGCCAGCCAGACGGCTACAGTGACTCTGGGAGATAGTACTGCACATTCCACCATCTCCTCTGGAAGGTGAGTGACCTGTTCTAGTACCACCAAGTTGAAAATGGTAGCACCACCTACAACATATACCAGACCTGCTGCGTGAATATGACATTCTGGTCAAATTCCTCAATCATCAGGGTCTGAAAACACTGTTGGAGTTGATTGGGAATTGTGAAAACCTGCTGCCAGATGGCCTTCTTGAGGGTGTCATGCCACCAGCAAGCTGGGCTTCTTCCAATGGTGGCAGATGTGCCACAGCTCTTGTGTGGTCAGCAGCAGACAGGTGCCACACCTTTGAAAAACTCCACAAAATGTCTGGGTCATTTTGTACAATCTTCATTATTTGAAATAGGGCATGAGCAGTGTGGCTGGAGCCAGCAGGTGCAGGAAGGTTTGGTGGTTCTAGCCCACATTCACTCCAGTCTCAATAATTGAACTCTGTAGTTCATTCTTTGTGTTTGCTGGCTTCTCTGTACCTACAGTCACAAGCCCCTTTCTTGCTCCGACACCGAAATTTGAGGGTGGTTTGGTTGTTTGGGCAGTAGCCCAAACTGCCCAAAATACCAGTGTCATTTGTAATCCTTACGAATCTGATTACTTTTAAGGAAGCTGTTTACTTTTGCAAGGTACTGTAAGGTTTGGATATAATTTCACATTTTTACATTAAATGTAGTCGTTTGTGTACAATAGTCCTGAAAAATGTTTAATAAGACTTAAAACAAAACAAACTATGCGATGCCACAAGCCACGCAGAGCAAACATTAGCACTTTGCAAAAACGTGGCACTTTGCTAAAAATAACGTATGTATGTATTTGTAAAGTTTTCTGATTTCATATAACGTCTTTGCACAGACTTTCATTTATCAGGCTATGTATTGTTTTCTCTCCTGAAACTGAAGAACAGCAGAACAGTTATATATAATGCAGCAAAAAAATCCACAGTGTAATTCAGGGAGCGTTATTGTAATACCGTTGTACTGGGCTTGACGCCATATTAAGAATAGCCTGTTTTTCCATATCTTTGTTGTGCATGTGCGGGGGGTGTTTGTTTGTCAATTTGTTTGTGTTGTGCGCGAACTTCCTTTATAATATGCACCTTGAAAGAAGCTGACATATTACACATGTAATAAACAGTAATTACAGACTAGCGTTCCACTATTCATTAAATGTTTCAGAGTTCATAATCAAAAATAAAAGAAACAGGGTATCAAAAACTGGGAGATACGCTTTCCTTTTAATTATTAGAGATACAGAAAGACGTCACGCAGCAGAACTTTATCTTGCCTGCGCCCAGATCGGCCAAAACGTACATGATGTATGTTTCTATGTGAAGACTTTGCACGTGAGCGCAGGAGCTGACTCCGCCTAAAAGGGGTTGGGTAGGAGGAGTGGAAGAGTCGAACAAGGCTAAGGAGACGGAATAACCTCTGAAGCGTCACAACAACTACTACAGAACCAGCAGTAGTGGTGAAGGGATAATGTTTACAGCGTAAACATGATTCGGGATGTTTCGGGCGCGTAAGCACCAAAGCAAGTTAGGCTTATCGAAGATTAATAGAGCACTTCTTTTGAGATTGTAATTGAAGCGCTGCACCTTCTGCGAAGTGTCGGTGACGCGAAACATCGAGTGCCGTTAAATTCAGCACTTGAAAGAAGGACAGTTCCCGCACACTGGCTTCTGCGGCTCTTACCCAATCTCGAGAGGGTATCTTCCATTAGTTTCTGAGCACTTCGCACGCATGAGCATTTTAGCTAGCAACATATGCTCTCTCGGGCGTCCAACTAACTGACATCCTTAGTCGGGAACCTCGAATTGATACTCTCGGCTCAATATGTACCAGGGGCATCTGCAGGTAAGAGTACGTTCTTAAAATCCTGTTTAACTATCTTGACTGCAGGCTACTGCAACTACTGAATACGCATGATCAACGTTCCTTTCTCGTACATGCTGACTGCAACGTGAAGTGTTCAGTAAAAAGTTGCTGAAAGTAGCTTAGACACCCTTTCCGTTTACTGCACACCGACTGCCTGTGAGTTTAACAGTTCGTTGATCCTTTTCCCTTTGTACCAGTACAGCCTGTGAGTTTAAGACTTCGTTGATCCTTTTTCATTTGTACCAGTACTGACTGTGGTGAACTGTGGTTGTTGAGAGTCCCTGAACTCATTGCATTTCCTATGCCTTTCCGGTGTGGCGCCACAAGCTAATTGGTGAATAGACGTGTTATTTATCTCAGTCTGTGTAACTGACCTGCAGAAACTTATTTTACTAATTGGACTGCAGAAGGATATACACTGTTGTTAGTAGAGCCTCTAGCTAATTGAAACAGAAATGGAGAAGTCAGCAACTCTTGTGAACTGCTTACATTTATTTAAGTTCAAGGAACATTAATAAAGGTGGTTTCTGAATTAATACATAGCCTAAATATCTGGTAAATATAGTATGAAGAGACTTTAACCTTGGCAACGCTTTCTTATCGTCCCCTTTCGATAGATTGAAAGCAATTTCGGATTATTAAAAACAAAGTTTCATAGTGTGTTGGTTTATAATGCTGATATTTGTTTTGGTGTATCTTGAGTTTTGGTGTGAAAGGGAGAGGATGCGTTCTGTGGAAGTGGACGTATGTGCGCGCCAACAATGTATTTTAAGCCAGGCTGCAAGGTTGTCGTTTATCGTGAGAAACTGTAATGCCTGGTAACTGCAATATAAACAGCTAAATGTTTAATATTTGTTGAGATGGACAGCTAACAGTTTACCAGATTAACATTTATAAACAATCTTTATTAAACCATATGCAACCATTTAATCTTATAAAACAAGAATATGAATTCTTTAATGACAAGACTACAAGGCTTTTGCAGTCTATGCTGTGGATCTTTGATTAAGGTATCAGATTTCATGAGCAGCATATAATATAATAAAAATTAATACATTATTTCTTCAGAACTTCAGTAACACAATTCTGGCTAACACCAGATCAGGTTCCCCACAAGGACTATCTAAAGACCCATAAAATAGCTTTTATTTTGCACTGGTGTGCAGAATTATGGACATAATGCAATTAAAAAAACCCATACAGCTGGTCTGCAATTCACAGACACAAAAAATGGTTGACAGATGCATGGAAGTTATCCAACACCTACGAGTGTCTCATGAGAACCTATTCATAACTTCACCGACCATGTTAGTGTCTTTTGTTTCAGTCAGAGGCAGTTCAGGGGGAAAGAGGCAGTTGAGGAGAAAAGAGGCAGTTGAGGAGAAAAGAGGCAGTTGAGGAGAAAAGAGGCAGTTGAGGAGAAAAGAGGCAGTTCAGGGGGAAAGAGGCAGTTCAGGGGGAAAGAGGCAGTTCAGGGGAAAAGAGGCAGTTCAGGGGGAAAGAGGCAGTTCAGGAGGAAATGTTCTCATCATCAAAATCAGACTGTGTATGTCCTTGATGGGAATCAGCACAACTCCGTCTCTCTAAACAGATGCGCTTATCTTGACAGTGATGCCTCACTCCTTCTAGAAGCAAATCTCTAAGTATACGCTTATCACTGCTGAGTTTAGCCATTGGTCTGAGTGCACATGGGAAACAAACTCTAGGCAGCTCTAGTGTTTATGTCACAGACTTGTATGAAAGTGGCTTATGCATAGTGTTACAAAGTTCTATTAAACTGTTACTTTCTAATACCATCAAGAATGGACTCAAAGACCATGTTTTAAACAATATTTACAGTATTCTGCTATAACTGATTATAACTGCCCACCAAAGGAAACATACGCTGCTGAAAATTTCAGGTGATTCTTAGATTGCAGTATCCTACATGTTTGTACGAACTAAATTCATATGCTGTGTTAGAGGTCTGAGTTAGAGACAGGGCATTGCTTGAGAAATCAACCCTTCTCATTAAGATTGTTTGAACTTTTTGTTTGCATGGTGGGTATTCATTAACCCCCGATGAGTTTGATCTTTTCATGTCTCTTTTTACCTTCAACAATATGAAATTCAATAACTGCATTTAAGTATTAATTATCATAGAGGAGCAATATGTCAGTGTCTCTTTATGCTTAGAAAAAAGCTGAATGCCGTAACCCCATCAATAATGAACATTTACTGGAACAAGGTGCTTCACATAACTTGTATCATCAGCCCAATCTGGCTATTTGCTATTTATATTGTATACTGAGTAAATATCTAAAAAAAAGTCATCAATTAAAGATCTTTAAAAATACATCTGAAAGTAATGTTTCCCCAGAAGCACCACCATTTGCTTAGATGATTATTGCTTATTGTAATGATATAGGCATCAGCAGATAAGTGATTAAATTTGATGCCAAAGCAGTACTCAGCTGGCTGAAGCTCTTCAGGGTGGTCATCATGGGTGGTCAGAGCAGTTATTTGTGTGTGTAATCTTTCTGTCTCAATCTTGGCATTACTTGCATGTTCCAAACTGTCTGGCGGAGATAAAGCTTCCTACAGAAATTCACCAGAAAGTGCTTTATTTGCTAATGCCTTATCTTTAACCTAATTACCACAAGCAAATAGTATTTCATGACACATTCCAAAACTCATCTCTCTTCCTGAAATATCAGTTAATGCATTTGAAAAACATTCTGTTCAAGGGCCCAAGTTGTCTAACTGTAGGCCAACTCATCTTTTTCAAGCATCCACCTTTAATGATTCTCTGTGAATTTTCTCTCTGAATTTTTTTGGAAGTGGTAAGAATATAGTCCACACAAGCTTTTGTAGTGTGAGCCACAATGTTTTAGTCTTTTTACGCGCTCCGATAGTCTAGCATGCATGGGATGCGATCCAAGACCCTGACGGGCATGAAGTCCTTTCCAGTAGATGAGCAGGCATGGGGTCAACTGGCTCTTTGATGTTTGGTCTAAATGCTCAGATATGAAAGTAATGGAGCAGGGAGCACATGCTGGGGAGAAGAGCAACAGTCCATCTGGGGCTTCGGATTAATAATAAGATGGATTGAATGAAAACAGAATATATATATATATATATATATATATATTCTGAAGACAGAGCTATAGTGATAGGTGTAGCTATCCTAAGTGATAGCAACATCAGACACAAGGAACATGAGAAGCTCAAGAAATACCAAGGGTTTAAAGAAGAACTAGAAGAGATAGATGTGGAAGGTAAAGGCAACAGTGGTTTCCATAATAGTTGGATCCCATACATATATAGGGATTTGTATTATGGTTCAGCAGTGGGGTTTGCTGGTATAATCTAATAAACTGGGTTAGATGGATGGAGTAAGAGTGACTCTACGGATGGAAGGACTATTATGATTATGATTGTGAGAGAGAGAGAGAGAGAGAGAGAGAGAGATGCGCTTCATAATGTTCCTGAATATGGATGCCTATGAAGTTGTTACTAACTCCTATAAATCAGATAATCTCTGTGTTGGACACCTCTCCAAACAGGCGTGCTGTAGTCGACTGGTCAACTCCTTTGTACTAATATGATTAACAAAAGCTTTTGCATGTTCTAACATAAGATACAAGTGTAGGTGTACATGGAGATAAACTATGTGTGTACATTTAATATATAGCTATTATTATTATTATTATTATTATTATTATTATTATTATTATTATTATTATTATTATTATTATTATTATAATTATAGAGTTTTACTGTCTACAGTGTAGAAATCTGTCTTTGGTCACCTCATAACAATTAAAATATTAATTTATTAATTAAAATATTAATTAAAATATATGACATTTGTTCATCGACACATATCAACACTTTTCATATCACCATCAAATTACATTAAACGTGTCATAATCATTCTTCGACATGTTTACAGCATCATAACAGTCAGACTCAACTGTCGTAACTATATATCACACAGCTACATGCCTAAACAATTTACGTACCTTACTGCATGTGGCATAAAATATTTTTTGCAAATATTCCTTTTTGCCCTTGGCATCCTGTACCTCCTAGTCAATGGTAGTATATCGGATTGAGTTAAGAGGGTGTAGTGTATCTTTAATTATTTTTAGAGCCTTTTTTGTAGGTCTGGTCCTTGTACAAATCTCCTATTTGTCTTTGATCTCTTCCTACTGGTTTACCACCATTGTTTATGATTCCCATCAGTTTCTCTCTACCTTTGAAGCTTAGATTTCCAAACCAGTGTTGTTATACCATAACACTCTCACCCAAGGACCTGTATGTTAACTCTGTAGTTTCTCTTATTTACGCAAAACTATTGTAACTTCCCAATCAATACAATATTGAAGCATCATTTAAGTGATCTTGGACCCTGTACAATCATCTCAAATTTTTTTTTTCAAATGTGAGCACACAATACACAGTATTCATTCAGAAATAAGAGGAGATGTTTATGTATTGAACGGTATCTAGTAGGCATCGCTGTGTCTGCTCCCTCTCCCTTGTGCTTCAGTTACATTACTGAAGTGTAAACATTACTGCAATGTCACAATGCTGTTTCAGAACATGTAATTACTGATCCTGGGGAGAACTGTATAATAAACAGAGGTAGATGGCAGGTTTTCAGACATTAAAATCAATGGACCATCTGTCTCTCTCAAGGTGTGTACTCTGACAGGGAGCATAACTACAGCACTGAAGATGCTCCTCTCATCTTTCAGCTTTATTTCTCACTAGATGCCCATTTCTCCTAAAACGCTGACTCATATCTAAAATCTAAAGAGGGCTGGAAAAGTTTTGTGTTGTTTATTACACTGTAAAAGCTGATTAGGGCAGCAGACAAACATGTCACTTCTTTCATGGCTCCTTCCTTGTGATGACGGAGCTCAAAGGCGGCTCAGAACCTGACCAGCAGGAAGCCGTCCAGGGGGGGGTAAGAAGCAGATGTAAGACGATATATGTGCAAGAACTGAAAACGACAGAGTTTGTGGAATCACTGAAGAATTCCTGTCATTGAATCACTACTGTATTTGATTTCAGCTTACAGCATGTAATTTCTACAGGGGCACTAAATAAGTAATGAGAGTCTTATGCTATACATGTTCATGTGAGCCGTTACATAATATACATTATACAATATACAAAGTTTACATTTCCTATAGATATATATAGTTTGGAGACACCTGACTGAATGTTATATATATATATATATATATTATAAATTCAAACATATGCAATGTGGGCTAACGTATTTCACAACTAGATGTGGTAGTATATACACAGAAAGATATTTTGAACAGGTTCTAAAAAAAAAACCCACACAAAATGTTTTGTTATTATGAAATGAATAAATGAGCTTGTGTTTAGGATCTTGTAAAACTCATCAAGCAATTTTCTGCTGTGTTGTGGACTATATACACTATATAGCAGCTTCCACTCTTCTGGGCAGGCTTTCTAGAAGATTCTGGAGTGTGTCTGTGGGAATTTTTGCCCAGTTGTCCAGAATATCATTTGTGAAGTCAGACACTGATGCTGTACGAGAAGGCCTGGCTCTCAATCTCTGTTCTGGTTAATTCCAAAGGTGTTCAGTGGGGTTGAGATCAGGGTACTGTGGAGTCCAATCACGTTCTTCCACACCAGACTCAACCAAGTTTTTATGGACCTTGCTTTGTGCACTGGGGCACAGTCATGCTGGAACAGAAAAGGGCCTTCCCCAAGCTGTTCCCACAAAGTTGGAAGCATACAACTGTCCAAAATGTCTTGATATGCTGAAGCATTAACATTTCCTTCAATGGAACTAGGCCAATCACTGACAACCACCCCATAGCATGATCCCTTCTCTACCAAACTACAGTTGGCACAATGCAGTCAGGCAGGTAACGTTCTCCTGGCATTCGCGAAACCCAGAGTCATCCATCACACTGCCAAATAGAGAAGTGTGATTCATCACTCTGTACAACACGTTTCTACTGCTCCAGAGTCCGGTGGCGGCGTGCTTTACACCACTCCAGCCGACGCTTGCCGTTGTGCTCGGTGATGTAATGCTCACATGCAGCTGCTCAGCCCAGGGAAACCCAGTCCATGAAGCTGGTGGCACTCAGTTTTTTCTTTTGCTGATGTTAATGTCAGAAGAGGTTTGGATGTCTGCAGTTATTCAGTCAACAGTGCATTGGTAACACTACGTGCTTCAGCTCTCAGCAACCCTGCTTTGTGACTTTGTGGTCTGTAACTTCATGGCCGAGTTGCTGTGGTTAATAAACACTTTTCAATAATGCCACTCGCAGTTGATCGTGGAATATCTAGGCGGGAAGAAACTTCACAAATTGACTTGTTGCAACAACTGCACCTTATTACAGTATTACGCTCAAATTCAGTGAGCTCTTCACAATGACCCATTCTTTCATAAATGTTTGTCAAGGCAGAATGCATGTCCAGGTGCTTGATTTTACATACCTGTGGCAATGGCGCTGAACGAAACACCTGAATTCAGTGATTACGAACTTCCCAATAATACTACCCATATAGTTTTAATTTAATTTAATTGAGTTTTCTGTATCTGTAACTTGGTGTGTTATAAGAACATTTAAATTATATATTTCAAGACCCATGAGCACATAGGTGCCCAGCAGAGGGGGTCATTTAAAGTGGAAAGCAGTTTTGTGTAACTGGTTTTACTTTTTGTGTCTGAGATTTCAGCTTGGCACATACATGCTCCCTCTCTGTCAACATAGCCTGCTCTAAACAAGCATCCCTGATAACAGCAAAAGAACTCATCTCAAAGAATATCTATTAATGTGACCTAAATCTGACATTAGTCTGAACAGATCATGTGCCTAAATCGATCTGCGTGTGCAGTGGAACACAGCTTCATGTAATACATTCATCTTGTTGTAACTTCAGCCAACCATAGCAAACCACTAGTTTAATGCATATGTTAATAAGGCCAACTGTGAACTAGACTAATGAGGGCGAGAAGGGAAAAGAGGGTCAAGATTTTAATTATGGCTCTCTGTGAAGTCATGGCAGCTACCTCACTGAAGAGGATATCTGGATTTGTTGTCATCCAGTTTACCTTCCTGTCAGCACAAAATTATGACAAATGGTGTGTTGGACTGATGTAAAATTACCATGACTTCAGATCTGGCTGTTCGGACTCATATTGCCACATCAGATACGTATCGGATTTCAGTACCACACATTCAGTACCACAACTCACTGAATGGATTAAGGTTGCCCAGATCTGATTTTCTTACCGAAGAAAAAGATAAAATTTGGGCCACATTTACCTGCTGTGTGAATGTAGTCATAGTGTTTATATACCATATAAAGAATTCTGTGTATAGATTGGACCATTTAAATATAAGTGGTTCACTACTGACTCCACCATCTTGTTGCTTGCTGGTGAAAACAGAAGAATTTTACTCTCATCTCTGATGTCACTTTATTTCTTCTTTTCAGTATTAAAACATCTATTAAACCGAAGTATAAAAATGAAACAAATAAAAATGAATAACAGAAGTATTCAGAAAAATGACTGTTGAGACAGAGGAATGCAGGAAGAATGTGGAGAAAATGGGAGGTGATGTTTCAGTGAGTGAAGACATTTGTGAGTCAAAATGGTGTTTGGAAAATGACATTTTCACTTAGAGAAAAGAGAGGAAAGTGAGGGGGGACAGGCTAGAGAAGCATTTTAAAGCAAATGGACTTTAGTCCAGTGGATGGGAAGAGAAAGGCTGTGGGCAAGAAAAGCATAAAGTTTGCTAATGGACTTGCATACCATTGAAACTGTCCGAAAAGTCATATAAGGACCGGGTTTACCTGGTCCGAACACATTACATGCCCTGGACTATCTTTATCACTGAACAAAGTACATTTCATGCAAGAAATTAATACAGAGAGTCAATCATTGAGTACATTGCAAGTTTGAGAAAGTTGTCTGTAACATACTTTATCATTTTAGATAATTTCTAGATAACAAATATTTGCGTGATCATTTTGTGGTGTAAAGAGCATAACTCAGAGGTTGCTTACTGAATATTTCATTCAAGCTCTCACAGTTGAAATGGAGGTTTAGAAGTCAATAAAAACAGTGCAGAGGAGTGTTCACCAAATACTTTCAAAGCCAACATGGTTGAAAGAAAATCTAAAGAAATCTAGAGAGACAACAATGCAGAAAAGACATATAAGAAAAGCTTGTGTAGGAAAGCAAGACAAAGACAAGCCAAACGGACCAAGTGTCTGAATGTCCCAACAAACACCAATACTGCTCCACAGTGCAAGGCCATTGGAAGCGGCAACGCTCTCCAGTTTCATATGGAAGGACATCATTAACCATCAGAAGCACAGGACGCAAGCATTTGATTCGATCCGTAACCAGTTGGACATTGTTTGAACTGAACTCTGCTTTAGAGACAGAGAGAGATCTTATGTGTGCACTTTGTGTATCATACAGTAAATAATGCTGTCTGAGTAAAAATGGAAGTCACTGGTGCAGCTGTGTGTGTAATAACAGAAAGGTTATACAAATGGCAGTTTAGATCTGAAAAACTAAGCACGCCAAATTGTGTCTTACCTACAGCAAAGAATTACAGAAGCTTGAAATATAAATTTATAGCAAAGGTGACTTTTTTTTTAGAAATATGAGGACAGCACGAGTATCTTAGAACTACTAGTGTAGCTGAAGGAAACAACAAAAGCCTTGAAGGGTAGAGACTGTATCAGAGAACTGTAACTATACTGCATACAGAGTAAACAGGGTAGCTCCTGAAACAGTATGTATAAGATACTCGTCTGTGTTTACACCAGAGACAGTGTCACTAAAAAGCATCAAATCCAGACTGTGTGTTGTGGAGAAAGCTGAACCAAAGTTCTGTGAGCCACATACGGTACCATACGTCCTTAGAGAAGCAGTTGAGCGGAAACTGTCTAAATTAGAACCTGAGGGAGCGATTTCTCTGAGTAACTACAGTAAGGGGGCTGTGTATCTCAAATAGGACGACACTGTACGAATACGTGGAGACTGCAAAGTCACCATCAATCCATGTTGTAAGTAGAGCAGGATCCTTTGAATAGTACTCAGGATTTATTTGCCAAATTGTCAAGAGGTCAGGAGTTTTCTAGACTGAACTTATCTCGGACAGCTGAACAGATATCAAAACTGCAAACATTACCTAACTATCAGTGCACATAATGGGTTGTACCCATTCACCTGGTTGCCATATGGAGTTGATAGTAGTCCTGCCATGGATCAGATTCTTCTGGGGCTGGAGGAGGTGAATTGCTACTTAGATGACATCCTGATAATAAGTACAACATCTTAATAAGCATAGAAGAGGTGCTTCTCACAATATCAAGGTCAAACGAGACAAGAGTTCACTCCTGCAAAGTGTGTATCTTAACGTCATAACGCCATAGATGGAACAGGTATCCAGTGAGATAGAGAACTGAGGGTACTGAAAAAGCAGTGGGTGTAACATGTAGGTGTAACATGTAGGTGTAACATGTAACAGAGCAAGGGAGTTTAACTTAACTATTATGGGACGTTTATTCTTAATTTGTCCACAATAATCCATTCCATGTTACAGAAAGAGATAAAAATGGCTGTGAAAAGACAAATGTCATCTGGTATTTGAAGGTATTAAGACATACTTAGAATAAAGACGTGTTGGTTTTTATAACCCTGAGAAATCACTTATTGATGCAGCCATTTCTTATCAAATGAAACATGAATGTGACCTATTGCCTTTGATGAGAAAACCACAGTAGAAATACTCTCAAATAGAGAAGGATGCATTGGGGTTCATTTTTAGAGTAATGAAATTCCATGAATACCTTTATGGTGGAAAGTTTAGTAACCATGGTGACACTTGCTGGCTCAGCCATAGGTCATTAGGACACTGGTGCCAGTCCCAGCACGTTGCATGAACACAGAGCCTGAAATCTAGTTTGTTACCATTCCTGGATCCCTTGCGCCAAAGTATTTCTATCTGAACATTCCAATTTCGGATACTGCTGAATCTTCCATTGTGAATATGGCTGAGGTTGCATGGATACACACACAACATTTCTGGTAACCAGCAGTCATTGCGATTTTTATCTGAATGCATTTTCCAGATTGTATACGGTTATGGACGTTTCTGTCTTCTCCCACAGTGCCTCTTCTGATGGTGGTATTCAACCAACAGCATTTTTCACCATGTTTTATTTGCTTATACGTTTTGTATAAGGTGTATGACTTTTGTGAGTCACTACAATGTTACTGCAACAAAAGCTTTAGCTAACATCGCTTTCTCATTACTGCATTAATACCTAATAAGTGTTTGTGTAAAAAAAATAAAAAATCCATAATGCTTTTCCTTTATACTTTTCACAGCGGAATTGTTTAAGAGACTTGTAATGTTAATTTTTGTCTAATCGAATATAAATGTTCAGTTATAACTAGTTTCAGATGTCAATGTAGGTGACCTCATGTCACATGGTTGAATTCCCAGGTCTGTCTGAGATTTTCAAATTTAGTTTTAATAACGTAGTAGCAGTGATTTAACACAGAGGGCAAGGAGGGCCCAGGCATTACAGATTAAGGTAAAGCAACAGAAAGGTTTCCACGGAAACTGACTGGCCGACACTGTAAAAACAGCCATAAAACTTTTGGACCGGATAGCACTTATTCAGACTAACATGTGCCCTCAGCAGGTTGAGAGTATACAGTGGAAGAAAAAAACTTTCATAAGAACTACAGTTTCCTTACCAACACTGAAACTGAGATTTCACAGGACAGTCATAACAATGCCATGTTGTTTGTGTAATTTTGCGTTGTATTAAAGTATAATCCATCGATTTTACTGAATTACATGAGAAAGATAAAGATATAAAATTCTTATGTCTTTATATAAAGATGAATGACGTGTGAAATCCTGCCTGAAACAATGAGATGATTTTTAATGATGTGTAACAAGGAAATTAAACATTATGTTCAGTTATCAGAGGAAAGTCTGTGAGGGATGAGTTGGGAGGCGACGTGATGTGGAGAACAGACAGGAATATGGACACTGCCCACCTTACGGCTCTATTAGTCTATTAATAACTCCTCACATTTCATGGTGGAAATGAGTTTTTGTATCTGTCCGGACAAACTTTGTTAATGTTTGAAACTCGGTTAATGTTTTACCTGTGTGTGTCTTGTTACAGGAGTTCTAACAGCTAGGAATAGTACTTTGAGTAATCAAAATTACCTTCAGACATTAAGAAAATTATTTACTCTTCCTATGGTTACTTCATGCTAACTATCAAATTTTGTTATGAGTTATTATCAATAGTAATCATTTCTAACATTAATAATAATAATAATAATAATAATAATAATAATAATAATAATAATAATAATAATAATAATTCACCCAGATCCCCTACATTGAGCACTTTTCCTAAATAATACCCACTAGCTGTGTAAATAGTAGAGACATTTAATCACATTGTGCAACAAACCAACCAGCAAACAACTAAGACTGTTTATCCATTTGTCAGACGTGCTCTGGTGGATCAAACCCCTATTGGTCCAATCAGGGACAGAGAGAATACACGCGTCACTTACTTATTGGTCCAATCAGGGACAGAGAGAATACACGCGTCACTTACTTATTGCATTTTGTTATTAACAGTTGTCTTTATCTCATATTACAGAGTTGATGAGAAAACTCTTTCTCTCTCTGACATGTTTCCTCTATAATTACAAATTGGCTGAAGACTTTCGCTGAACTGGCCCACAGGGATCAGGGGGAAAAAACAAACAAAGACTGCTCTGATTTTGCAAATTAATTTTTATGGGTTTATTTGTGACACAAACATAATAATTGGTCTCCAGGCAACTGTTATGTAATATATGGCAGAAAAAGAGCCTATGATGAGAGAATATTGATATAAACAATCCAGATAATTACTGTGAAAGGGTATGAGTGCAACTCTATAAAAGAGACTTTTGTCACTGGTCAGCAACAAAGGTGCAGTCAAATCTTCTTCAGATCCATTTGGAGATGTGCTTTAGGAAAAGTCGCTTCAGATAGCAGCATCTGTTTCTTTTAGACGGATATCCGTGTTTAAATCCATTGAGGTTCATACGAGCAATATATAGGCAGACATTTTTCTAGGACCAAATTAACTTTTGTTGGCTTCCACCTCTGCAACTGTGAATTGCAGATCATCCGCTTCCTTTCTCAGGCTCTCTGAGGAGGAGCGATGCGAGATGACCTCCTCTCTCTGTTAAGTGGACTGGGCAAGGGGGAATTTCGCCTCCATAAATATGCCCATGTCTGTCTCATTTCTCTGCTATAACAAGGGCCAAAGCAGAGGAAGCAACCCTAGTGTTATCGGGAGCGTTCGGGGTCGTCTCCGTGAGCGGCTTCAGAGAGAGCTTCAGTGGTTGGTGAGCAGAGTGTTCTCTGCAGGGGAGTCATCCTAGCAACTTCCTCCAGCACAGCTGTGGCCCAAAGCCCAGAGCAGCCCCATCTGTTCCTGGCCATCCCACATGTGCTGTGTTCTGCTGGTGCAGGTGTCCACAGTCCCCTCCTACCTTGAGGAGGGCAACAGAGGACACTGCTGCATGTAGCAGTGTAGGTCAAGGGCTACAAGCCCACCTCAGGTGCTGAAGGGTAAAGAATGTGGCCCTGTGCGTGTTTGTGTTCGCGCATGTGTGTGTGTATGTGTATGTATGTGTGTGTGTGTGTATATACGTGTGTACACACACAACACAGGATGATATAAGTGCAAACTAAAAAAGAACTGAAGAGGAACCAGGTGTAACTGTAGAACAGTGGTTGAGGACGTCGGAGGAGAGAGTGGTCCTGGGATGAGTGATAAGGGAGGTGCAGACTTTTCCCCACATCATTACTGGAGTTAATGCTCTAGTAATGAAATTGAAAGATTAAACATGAGGTGTGTTTTATTTCTCTTTCTATAAAAAAAAGCAGAGTATATAGAATTCATGGAACAGAAATTCCCATGACTGCTCTGGGTTTGTTCAGTGAGTCTTCTCCCCATTCATCTTATGTGACCTCCCTTCAATGAAGCAGTGGAGGAAACACAATGAGTCACATCAGGCTGTAGCCCCACTGCCACTACACTAACCATCCTCAACGCTTATGGCAAAGCAACCGGAAAACAAATGCCGGTGCTATTGAGGGCATGGAGGGTGCTCTGTTTTCCAGCATGGCAGCCGACAGCTCACACGTCTATTTTTGGTCTGATAAAGCATCCCATAATCTCACCGGCTTCTAATGCACAGAGAATCACACACCCCCTTCAGAGCTGGGAGAGGACCAAGGCAGTCCGGTACCTGCACTTCCATCAATCACCCAGAATCATTTAGATTACAGACATCCACAGAATGCATGTGTGTGTGTGTGAGAGAGAGAGAGAGAGAGAGAGAGAGAGAGAGAGAGAGAGAATTCGTGCAAGTGTGTGTTTGTGCATGTGCAAATGTGTGTGTTTAAGAGAGAGAGAGAGAGATATAGAGAAATAGTGACTGATGTAACAGAAAGATGCACATGAAGTTTCTGCAAGCTGTTCTGATATACTCAGCATGTGCGTGTGTGTGTGTGTTAGCTTGTGAATGTGTCCCCCTAACCTCACAGTTTGAGTCTGTTATTGTGGGACTGGTCCAGTCATAGCCCCCAGATGGTTCTCTCAGTTGCTGTGTACCTTGTTATAGAAGCCTGCTTTCCTTCTGGAGGTCCTCCTGATGAAACAGCTTGTTTGCTGCGCCAAACCCATTTAACTCTCCAAATGTGCACGCTCAGCAAATTAATACAGACACTACGATAAATCTCTACCTGAGAGTTCTTCACTACAGCACACCCATTTTTTATGATCTGAGAGAATTTATATATAGCTCCGGTATATTCTTGCCACTGAATCTGTTTCAAAGTTTTAACCAGTTACTTCCTGGACATACGCTGTTTTAATGACTCTGTTATGAACTGTGCTATGACTTTAAATAGATTTCCTAGGATATTTCCAACTAAACTGGTTTATGTCCAGTTTATTTCCATCTTACAGATAGACTCTACTCAAGTTAAACAGTGAAAACATCCTTTCTTGGTGTGTCACATGACTACTGTCTGTGTCTACAGAACAGGAAAAATGCTATAGTCTCAACACAAAGAACTGTTGTTAGCAGGGGACAACACCTTTGGAGGAAAGGCCCAAACAGGAAGCAAACTCAGGCCAAAAAAAAAAAAAGCACACCCAGCTAGAATCACACTGTTATTATTATTTCTTGAGGGGAGGAAACTGGGCAGGAGGTTGTTAAGAAGAAAGGTCATATGAAATGCAGTGTGCTAGTGTAAGTGAAAGAAACTGATTGTTACCATTTGCAGTAAATTACACTCATACTTAAACACTTAAACAGAAAGTTTGCTACCAGACACACTACATAACAAATTCCTGGTCAAACCCTTCTTTTGGCCTAACAGCCTTCTTTGCAACCTCTCAACATCCTATCATGTCAGTTCTAGTCTTCCCTCAGGCTCCTTTTCCCTTTGGTGGTTGGAGAAGCTGCTGTGAGAAGGGCAGCATTCACAAGCTTGATCCTGGCATGGACTCCCACGGTTCCCACATTCACAGAAGAACAACAGCATCCCACTGTATCGTTTATTTATCCCATCCAGATCCCTGCAGTTGGTCCACCTCTGTCTGCTTTCCTGGGATCACTGTGTAATCTTCCCGTTATTTAAAAAAATGAGATCAGGCAGATTAAAAGTGGAAGGATCTCCCAGGCCTGACACTCTTCCAAAAAAGCTGAAAATTTCTGCCACTGTTGTTCAATAGATTTTGTTTTCCCACTTAGTTTTACAGCATTATTGCAGTGCTCTTTTTACAACCTTTATGTCAGCTAAAACAAAACTGTCCAAGGAGAAAGGCCACTCCTCCCCTCTGGCTAATTTTCAGCCATACAAAAACACACCTGACTCCATTCAGTGATGTGACACCACCAACACAAACTCTTCTGAACTGTACTCGCAATATACCTCCATCCTGCGTGCTTCCTCTTTCCCAGTTCTTTAAACAGTTGTTTTTAAAGGTACAGGATCAGTCTGGGTGCTTCTCTCCAGTTAGCAATTCTTTCTGGTCATATTTCATATGTAGATAGAAAAAACTAAAATGTTAAATTAATAACAAGCATCCTTATTTCTGCCTCTTTAAATTAAAGGATATTTACATCCAGTCAATTTTCCTACCAAATTTGAAAATGTTCAGAGGAAACTTACATCTTCCATGTAAACTGCTGGGTCTGCTGTGGGAGTGAGGATAGATGGAGTGATTACCAGTGTTTCTTTAAGCCTTCTGCAATCAGGGCCACCATGCTTCACTAATCTCAAGTGGAACTCTCTCTTCAGAACAGCCATAGTTTTACAAAGCGCCCTTCCACGGTGAACCCTTCAAGTAAAGCTTCAGTGATTAGCTCATACAGTTTGACATTTACACGGCAATGGGAGTGCTCTGTCCTGTCACCCCCTCCAGCAAGAAGCTCTGGATGGAGCACACAGCTTCCTAGCTCCACCCCTTGCTATCTTTCACTCCTTGGAGAATATACTCCTTCTTTCCCAACACCCCTCCCCCTTAAGACTGATTGCCATCTAGCACTTTGTGTTTTTTTTTCCAGTCACTTAGAACAATGCCGCTCTGATGAACAGATCACATCAAGCTGTGCACATCTGTCACTTGAGGAGTGATGGAGTGGATGGGGTGGTGCAGATGGGTGTGAAAGAGAGGTAAAGCAAAGAGTACAGGGTGGGAAAACATCCCATTCAGTTTCATCACCGGAAACGGGCATGAAATTAGCTCCAACCCCCGTAAACTGTCTTCAAACTCCATACCTTTGAATCGATAGATGGAGGAAGGTCAGTGAGTGTTCTAAATATGTTCATACCGCACAAGGGGAGGATGCCACATGCTCCATTCTAGAGTCCTGATTGCATACACGTCTAGCATTACCCAGATGCCCCTGGGGGATGTGTATTAACCAAAGCTTAAGAGGTAAATCAAACCTTTTCACAGTTTTTTTTTTTCTTCAGCTTATTAAAAGCAGTCTATAACCTCACTATTTTTAGCAGCAGTCAGGACCTTGTGAGAAGCTGCAGTGGATGTAGTGTCCAAGCCATCATCATTTGTGATGGACAAGATTTTGCATGAATTATGAAACATCTGAGTTTGCATAGCAAGACTTCATGCCAGGACTGAGGTTTTAATAGATCATTGTAATTATGCTACAAGCAGGTGAATTAACATGAGAAATGAATGAGCATTCCACTGGCTTTTCAACAAAAGCCAAACACCAAGGGTACTGATTGTGACCCGAGTTCCAAACACTGGCAAGCACGTGGTGTCACTGTAATGAGTGTAGTGTCTGCTGAATGTGCCGCTGTCTGTCTGAGCTGTGAATGTGGCCGGGTGATTTCAAAGCAACCTGACTCACGGTACATGAAAATGGGCGATAAAGCGTGTGTGAATGGGCTCTGCTCTCCTAATCTCCTTCCCAGATGCTAGGCATCGAGCACCATCACGACATCGGACTCCCCGCCAAAGACGCCTGCCGCCAGCCAGGGACCAAGACCCTCGCGGGGGTCATGCCTGGGTCCAGTGGCTTAAGGCTCATTTCTGAGGCAAAGCATGACAGGCAATCAAAGCATCCATTCATTATGTGTAATATGGCACTAGTGGTCATGGGCTCCAGTCGTGCCGCCATTGATATCAAAGGGGGAATATGGTGCAATTAAGCCAATAGCATCCAATGACCTGATTTTCCCCCCATTTTCCTGCATGCATTTTTTTCAGCATGCATTCTGTTGCCCTCTGGCAATATAGTTTGGCATAGCACTATACTGCTGACCGGGAACTGAACCATTTCTGGTTAAACACAGAGAAAGGCAGACTGGTGTGTGTATGTAGACACGTAGAGTGAATGAGGACAGGTTCGCATTTTTCTCTGTCGCCAGGTTTTTTGTGTGCGTGCTCAGAGAGAAGCATGAGTGTACAATAATATGACAGTGTGCCATTCCCATGAACATGACTTCAATTTTCTCTCACAGAATCCATTCTATTGAGATGTCTTTGCTCAGTACAATCACAGCAATCATTCCCAGTACTGAATAAGTCCCGTTTTATGTCAGGGTGATTTCCATGGCATTTGGACTGATTTTATTTCCTGTTTTTGCTTTTCCAGAAGTCTCTATTATTTCTAAAATGACTCACACATTATGTTTGAATGAATGCCATTGCATATCTTACTTTGGAAAGAGCTAAAATAGTTGGTGATTTCTTTGTAAGCATCTACCTCATCAGAGATGTGGTAATTAAAAAAATAATTTCCATTTTTCCAAATACATTACCATTAATGTCTCCCATGTTTTTGATCTGTATGTTTTACTAAACAAATTGCAGGATGAAGAGATTACAGACATTAACCAGATCCATTTCCAAAAGCTGTAAAATTAGGACTTATATCACGTTGTGTCTGGTGACTTTCCAGTTGAATGTACATTTCTACAGTGGCAGTACTGTAATAATATACCATTAAAGTGGTTTAATGCATATGAACTCAAGGCAGAAAGTCTGACATGTGTTTACTTCAGTTTAGACTTAAAGGCCACTGTCTCGGGGACAGTACTTTATGTATATAATATATAATGTATTTTAAAATTAAGTCAGCACTTTTCAAGTCACACCTTTATGGACTGGGGAGTGAAATACATGTATGATGGATTATGCTTTGTTAAGCCCTTGGCCTTAATGCTGGCTGTTAGCCATTAGTATCTCACACCTGGAAGAATAACAAGAATGAGGCACTGGAGGAAAGAAATGGTTCTGATACCATCACTGGCATCACTGCAAATATCCAGTCTCTAAGAAATAAAGTAGATGAACTTCATGCAAACATCATGCATGTGTTGTGGCCTTTACAAAAACTCAGCTTGTAGTTACAGACGCTGAATCTGAGACGGCAGTAACAAGTTTGGTGAACGTGTTGGTTTGGACAGAGAGGCAAGTGCTACAGAAGAATATGGGGAGGTGGAGACGCCCATCTGTGAATAAATCAACACTGCAATATCGTGCCCATCAGGGAGAAGATATCCACTGTGGACATGAAACTCTTATCTGTGTCATTCCATCTGTTTTATCCGCCCCATGAGTTTCCTCAAATATTTTTTACTCTGTGTATATTCATCTAAAAGCCAGTGCCAAACATGCCGTTGATACAATTTACGGAATCATACACAAACTACAGACTCTCTCACCAGATACCTCAGATTATAAAACGGGAGATTTTAATCACTGTAATAGGAGAAATACTCCTAGCAGTTTCCAGCAATACATCACTTGCTAAAGAGGGTAAATAACTGCCTGGATCCTTGTTATGAGCCCATAAGAAGTGCCTACAAACTGGCAAGGAAGCCCACACTCTTAAAGAGAGAGAAAATACAATCTAAAGGTCAAGGTCTGGACTGAAGATGCTGTGAAGTGCCTTCACATTTATTTTGATTGCCCAGATTGGTGAGTTTTTATGGACTCTTGTTCTGATATAATTGAACTGACTGATGTTGTATCTAAGCTCAATTTTATTTTAAAGATGCTGTTGTATCTATGAGGAAAGTGAAACTGTATCCAGACAGTAAGTGATCAGGAACTGGATGTCTCTTAATTGATTTTATTTGTTTGAAAAACATGCTTAAAAAGCAAAGCAAATAAGATTCCCAGACCAGATAATATCTCAGTTAAACCTCTGAATGTATTTGTGGAGCATTTAAGAGATTATATTCTTAAATTGTTCTACTTTTAAATGATCGGTGGAGCAAGAAAAGCTACTAGAAGAAGTCCACTATTGGCCCTGTAGTGAAATGTAAATTACCAAAGGAGCTGAATGATTTTCACCATGTAGCCCCAACATCATTAGTGATGAGCTCATTTGAGAACCACATAAAAGAGACTTCTACACAGACCTTCTACACAGACATCTCAAACATCCAGAAACTCACGTAAGGCTCTTGTTTGTGAATTTCCCATCTGCTGTGAAAAGCCTCGAATCTTAGTCAACAAACTTTTATCACAATTTAATATTTCTAGTGTAGCATTTTGGATTACGGATTTTTTTAATGTGAAGATCACAGCAAATTCAGTTTAGTGGTTTCTAAAACCCTTCTTTCTTCCGATTGCTTACCACAGGGTTGAGTTGGGTTAAGGAACATTCATTTATCGTGACACCAAGAAAGTGAGGCTGATACTGAGATATCCAGACCATCTGCATAACTATGAGTTCCAGCTGTTAGACTTCCAATGGTGAAAAGCACCAGATGTAAGAACTTCACACCCACATCTATAGTTATTACATCTCATACACATGCTCCTTTTTACACTACTGGGATGATTTCTATGTCTCAGTCTCTTTCGTATGGATGAGTCATGAATACTGACCATAACTGAGACAGTTGAGGCCGGCAGTCCTTTGGACGTTGTTGCAGGATCTTTTATGATCTCTTGGATGAGTCGTTGCTGTCCTTTGGTCGGTTGGCAACTCCTGGGAAGGTTCACCACTGTTCCGTGTTGGAGTCCCAAAGCGTTAGAAATATCCTTTTCCAGAGTGATGGATCCCAGCAACTTTGTTTCTCATTTGCTTCTGAATTTCTTTGGATTGCGGTATGATCGTTTTTCAGGATCTTTTTGTCTACTTCACTTTGTCAGGCAGGTCGTATTTAAGTGATTTCCTGATTGAGAACAGGTGTGGCAGTAATCAGGCCTGGGTGTGCCTATGGAAATTTAACTCAGCTTTCCAAATATAACGGGGAGGGGGGAATCACTTTTCCACACAGAGCCTTGTAGGTTTGAATTTATTTTTTCCTTAATAATAAAGAGCTTTATTTATAAACTGTATTTTGTGTTTATTTGTGTTTATCTTTATCTAATATTTAGATTTGATTATCTGAAACATTTACATGCAAAAGAATATGAATCAGGAAGAGGGTGAACACTTCTTCACACCACTGTAGCAGTGTTACCCTGTAAATGTAATTTATCACTTTCAAGCGATTGGAAATTTTCAATTCATTCAAAGAGATCTATTCAGAATCACAACAGGAGTCGAAGAGAAAGCAAGATGGTTATTACAGCGAGCTCTGACATTCTCTAAACTGATGGGTTTTAAAGTGTTTATTTAATCACATAAAACTGACTGTGTGGCTATAACTCAAAAGCTTGGCTTGAATGTGATATCCATCACAAAACTCCTCTGGCAGCCCTTAGTCTACAAACACAGCGAAGAGTACCATTTATAGCTATCTCCTTTATCTTTTCACTTGAGTAAGGTAAAAAGATAAAGGTGAAAAAACTATCATGTGTGTGTGTGTGTGTGTGTGTGTGTGTGTGTAATCAAAGACACAAACCTAAGTTAATTATGCAACATTTTATTTTCTAAGAGTTACAGTTCTCATATGTACTCTTTGATACAGCACCTTTATTTCCCCAGATACCTCACTGATGATAATAAGTTACACCAAAAACCTTATCAATTCTCACACCACTCACACTACTCTCTATTTCTCTGTATGTAGGATGATGTATCTACAGAGAGAGGCAATACATTTCTGAAATCAAAGTGAAGATACAGGAGGCCACATGGACAGTAAACCACAGTGCTGGCCTATAGTATCTTGTTTACACAGCAGGATCTTTTAACAGCCTGCCATTATAAAGTGTGTGGAACTGTATACAGTTGAGACAGAGGGTGTGCTGGACATGGTCCTCTCACCTGCTTGCCTGCTACTCTGGATTGACACTCAAGGTAAGTCATGAGCTCCGAGTTTGTGAGAGAGAAGCAGGTGGCGTGTGGGGGTGCGAGTATTAAAGTCCAGTGTGAACATTTCCTCAACTGTGACTGGCCTCCCTGCCCTGCAGCAGAAGTGAGCAAAGTGTGCTCACAGGACAAGGCAGTAGGTACTTAGAATTAAGCCACTTCCTCTGCTCTGTGTCTGTATATCCTCTCTAATACCTCAGCCAATGTGACCAGGGATTAGCTGTTTTTAAATATCACATCAGGAACAATTACTTATGCAAGTTGCAGCTGTGAGGTAAATGAACTCTAAAAGGTATTGTAGAGTTTAACTCGATGTCAGAATCGTCTGTGCATTGTATTTAATTATATTCACAAAAACAGAGCAGTTCTGATTATACAGAAAATCACAGCAAAGAAGAACATTCATTAAGAGACTGTGCTAAGCTCCATTGTCATGAACCGTGCTAACAAAAATGTAAAAAGTGTTGTGAGACATACATTGTATCCACCAAGCAATTCTGACCCCACTTACCAAGGCATTTAATATCAGCAGATTTAGTGTCTTACTAACAGATTTAGCACTGCACTTTCTTTATGGCACAACTGAAAATAACATGCAGATGTTTTGCTTTGTACTTTTACAGTCATTGAAATGCAGTTGTTACAACATTGCCTAAATTAAATGTATTTTTGCACCATTTTGAAATATAATTCAATTAAAATTTTAAATCCATGGAGCAACAGGATTGTACTTTCTCAAAGCAAGCCATTGTACTTCCTTCTGTGTTTGTAGAGAAGCATTTTCTTTCTACAGCCTGAACATTAAGAGGTGTAAAAGAAAATGAAGCCAACATCTAAGACATGCTTTTGTGGCAGAACAGGGGCTAAACAAATTATACCCAACAATTCCTAAATTTAGTGCAGAGGTACTGTTGATCATTCAAAACTCTGCTCCACTTTAGCAATTATTGCTGATTATTGTGGTAGTTTCTGGGCTCGGCAGGGAAACAGGATGCTGCAGGCAAAGGTAAGGAACAGAGAAGAGTCATTTTTTTGGCCCATGTGGACATGATCTGAACTTCCTATCTTGTCCCAGAGATGAGCAAGGAAAACCCAGTGTCATGTTTCCTTGACTACACAACCCCATTGTCATAGGGTAAACACCTGTCATGAAGGCATGAACTTGGTCAGCCACAGCGCTTAGGTGAACCCTACTGTCCAAACATCCATCTACAAGTATCAGAGGACCCAAGGTGTGCCAAGAAAACATTCCCCACACCATCACTCCACCTCCACCAGCCTGAACTGATGGCACCTGACAGGAAGGTCTCATCAAATCTGGAGTCATCTGATTAGGCAATGTTTTTCCGCTGCTAGTGATCCAATTTTTTTACACTTTTTTGCCCACTGGAGTCTTATTTTTCTTTTGCATGAGAAAAAGCACCAATGACCCTTCCTCATTTAAACTTTCTCAGATCAATTTTTCCATTCAAAAAAAAAAAAAAAAAAAAAAAAAAAAATATATATATATATATATATATATATATGAATATATGAAGAAGTGCAGGGAGCACTGCACATTAGTTGATGTGGAGGTAAGAAATATTTAGAGGTAGTAAATATTTCAGTGTCGTAGACAAGGTGTGACGTGAGGGAGGAGGTGGGATGCAAAATGAGATATCACTGAACAGAAACGCTTGTTCCAAATGGCAATGAAACAACAAGCACAAGAGAGTGAAAAGATGCAGTAGTATTACAAACACTAGGTGAAAGACGGACAACACCTGTAAAACGCAAGGACTATATATACATATACTGCATAAGGTTATGAAGACCCAAGAGAAGTTAATTGGATGGTAAAAAGGGACGGGTGAAACTGAGAGCAGGCTAACCAGGAGACAAGGTCATGTGAGGAGAAACACTCTTAGTGAAGCCACATGAAGACATGAACAAAACAAAAAACCACACACAGTGGGCTAAGTGGAGGAGTCAACGAAGACGCCACCACACCTATATATATAAAATCTACAAACTACTCAAAACTACTCCCTTTTCATCTTCCATGCCATGGATGTAAAGGTACTCACTGACCTGACCATCTTTTCTACAAAGAGGACACAGTAATGTTGCTCAGGCTGGATAAGTGTAGTCTCCTGACATTACAAAAAGCAACTGAACGTGCACAGAGCCATATAACAGACCTACAGGACAGCTACAAATACCTGAGGATTCTTTAATCACATGGGAACCATAACCAGAAATGAGAAGCACCATCCAAGTACCTCAATAAAGTAAGGTACCTCATTAAGAGTCAGTACAATGGGAACAGTAAGATCAAAGCCATAAACAAGTATGCCCTGACAGTCGTGAAATACACAGAAGGTACAATAAGCTGGTCAAGAGAAAAGCTCCACCAAAGAACCAACATCCAAAGGCTGTACACCAGCCAGAAGGGGGAAGGAAGGGGCCTGTAAAGTATCAGATCAATACCCAGAGTGAGACATGAGACATCCATGAACATGTCCAGGTAGTGGACCCCACATATGAGATGATAAGGAAGTACAGACAGATGGGGAATATGGTCACAATGTAAGCAGAGGAGGTGCCATGGCAGGATAAGCCTCTCCATGGAATGTACCACTGACAAATAGAAGAGGTGGTTGACGTAAGACCTACCAATGGCTAGAAAATGCAGGACTGAAGGACTGCACAGAAGCACTAAGGTGTGAAGGTGTGTATCACATCAGAAAAGACCCAAGGTGCACAGCCTCTGAGATCATCCAACACTGAGTAGCAGGATGCAGGATGCTGGCAAGGCATTGTGCCAGTAGACAAGATGCAGGAAACAGCAGTGGTAATAGATGTGGCAGTGCCAAGAGATAGAAACATCCAAAGGAAGCAATATGAGAAGTTGGAATAATACCATTGACTGAAAGAAGAAGTAGAGAAAATATGGATGGTTAACACCAAGGTGGTTCCAGTGGTGACAGGGGCACTTAGGGCTATGACCTCTAAACTGGAGAAGTGGCTCCAACAGATCCCAGGAATAACCACATCAATCTTAGTTCAGAAGAGCACAATCCTAGTGAAATGATGAGACATTTAGTAAGGGAAACTTCATAAGCACAGTTCATAGACAGTGGTCCAAGGTTGTAGAGCCGGGGTGATCAGACAGAGAAACCAAACCGGGAAACATAATAAACATAAGGAACAGAAAACAAAAGCAAGACAAGAAACTAGACAGAGAAACAACATGGAAAAACAGACAGGAGAACAAGAAATCAATATCTGGGCAGAACACGGATATATTGAACACAGTACAATGACCAGTAACAAGACAGGACAAAGCACCAGACCAGGTAAAACAAGGGGCAAAATCAGGCTAAATAAAGTTTTTGGACAATAAAATGTCAAGCAAAATGTGTCTTCGGCATAAACCAGACAAGAAAGAAGGTGAAGCTCTGAACAAGAAAACTCTACTATGGAGTTAGTGAAGTTCTATTATGAGTCACGTGATGAACACATCTGTGGGGTTGAAGATGGGTTAAATGATCAAAGTGTCCAACTGGTGATTACTGAAGGAGCCATCACTATACTGCAAAATGTAGAAAGAAAAGTTAGACAACATAGACAATCAATCAAGGAGATCCAACCTAAGAGTCATTGGCATCCCTGAGAACCTGAAGTGGTGAGATTTTTGAAGAAGTGCTGAGATCAGCTTTTTTTCAGAGCCCTCTGCTACTCTCGCGTGCACACCAAATCGGACCAAAACCAGGTTTGCACCCTCTCCTTTCCATTATATCTTTGTTTTTTTATTTCTAGCTTCTATTTAAAAAGATAAACCTAAACATATGGAATGGGTTTAGTTGCCATGGATTTGGGAGCCACTATCATTTACGTTATGTGTTGTATTTGTAAGGAAATGTTATGGAAGTTTCATTGTTTTGTAGTAAATGTGATCAAAGATCTCGGTTGGGGGGGTTAATGGTTCTGTTTGGGTCTTATGAGGTGGCAAGAGTTTCAGGGCCAACAGCCTAGTTAAAATGATAAAGGTCTTTTCCTATTTAAAACAACTGAAACCAGATATGTTATCTTTACAAGAAACGTACCTAAAATTGGAAGATCATAATAGGCTCCATAAAGTGTCAGTCAGATATTTAAGTCCAGATTTAACAGTAGTTCCAGAGGAGTGGCAATACTAGTATTCTGGAGCACAGAACCCATCCAATAAAATTTTGTGACCCAAACGGCCATTTTATTATTGTTTCCGGATCCATATTTCAGAAACTAGTTGTCTTAGTAAACATTTATGCCCCAAATTGGAATGATGTCCATTTTGCAAACAATGTTTTGTCATTAAGAGAGCAGATGTGGAACATCGTGTTTCATTATATGTCAATGATCTTTGTAAAATATATATATATATATATTTACAGATCTGTCAATTCACTAAAAAATGTTCAACTGTTTTCAAATTTTCCAGTGATTACAGGATGGGAAATGCTTAGACTAACTCTTAAAACTAAGTGGCTTATCTCTACATTATACTCTCAAATGATGTCCAGGTGGGAGGAGGATCTTGGCATGGATTTGTCGAATGAAAATTGGGAAAGTGCATTTTACAGGGTTCATTCCTCATCATCATGCCTTAGATTGGGCCTCATCGGAGTTCTACACAGGATCCATTATAAGTAAAGCCAGGGTAGCTGCCACTCATCCAGGGCTTGAAGCCAGTTTTGTTTCCTCTCACCAGCCAATCTGGTCCATGCCTTTTGGTCTTGTTCTCGACTTGTCACATACTGGGCAACAGTTTTTAAAACTTTAAGTGAAGTGTTTGAGGTGCCATTGACTCCTTGCCCAATTATGGCCATCTTTGGGATGGTTAGGTAAGAAACAATCTGACATTATTGCTTTCACAACCCTTTTAGCCCTTAGGAGACTAACATGGAAGTCTTCTACACCTCCACCTGCTGATATCTGGCTGGAAGATTTGATGTTACACCTCAAACTTGAGAAGACCAAGTTTACATTGAGGGACTCAATAAAAAAGTTTTACCTGAAATGGGGACCCTTTATATCTCATTTTAAGAAGCTACCTTAAAGACTTAGGATGCAGATATTCTACTGTAATTAACATCAAAGGGTTATTTGAGTACACATGTATATGCTGCTTATCTTTGTATGCTCTGATCTGCTTGTCAAGCAGACTATGGATAACCATGGCTTTTATAAAAACACCGTGTATAGATGTTAAAACTACAAATGTGTCTACAACCCTCTGCAAGTGTGAGACTACTTTTATGAGTTACAAAATTACATAACTAAAGCAGCAAAGTTTGTCAAAAATTACCAAGGTTTCTGCATTATTTGGTCAGCATAACACACAAACACAATCCGCTTAAATTAATAATACAAATTTGTACTACTTCTTGCCAAAGCTGACACATCATTTAAATATTCATGTTTTTGTCTGACATTTTTCTCTGCAAGTGATCCGCATGAACAATAGAAACACCAGCTGGCTGTGGGTGCTTCCCTTCTGTAAAATGATAACTAAATTCCACCTGCAGTGAGGCTCAAGTGTTGCTTCAACATATCAGTGATAGCCTATCGTTTAGGTCTTATCATGTCAATCTCAAAAGGTCATGTCCAGGGTTGTAATTTGACAATGGACTTTATTTAGTTTTGGCACTTTTAACACACACCGTTTAAGGGAAATGCAGTGACGTAAACACACTGGGAAATACACAAAAAGAGACTGCATTCACGCTCTACAGTAGACCAAGAGAAAAACACTTAAATTAGGAAAAGAAATATTGGCACAATTGTATTGTAGTGCTTGAAAAAAGCAAAGCAATTGCCTCTACATTTGAGCTGTTAGCTGTGATGATAAATGCATACCTTAAAAAAATAGGGTTTGGCTCGAACAAATTCTTGTTACTTTGTTGTCTTTTTGATTTTTTTGCTTAAAATTTCAAATTTGTTGTAGATCAATACAGGCTATTGCAGTTCAAAGCTCACTAGAGGTTATTTTAAAAAGGCCAGGGTTGAGCCTTTTTAATATTTCACTTCAGTTTTATGACCTCGAAAAACCTTGTTGTTTAAAGTTGAAAGTTACAGGTAGTAGGTTAGATTTATTTAAACAGCAGTACAAATTAAAAAGTCTCCCTCTAACAAAAGAATTGTCTGTTATTTTCTCTGAAGGGTTTTTTAAGTGCTGCATTTGGACCAGTTCCTGTCCAGCACAACAAGAATAATTGTTAGCATTGTTTTCATGTTAATTTACAGTGCTGTAGCTCCATAGTCCACCCAGCTCGACACAAATACAGTTAGTGAAGTGGGCTCAGACAGTGCCTGCATCCAAGACAAGAAAACATATGAAGATATCAGACCTCAACTGAAACAATAAGTATTTGTCATGAAGGAAAGAACCTGTCAAAGAGCTTGCTATGCTTTTTTTAAATACAAGCATGTTCTGATGAAGCTCAGTGCAGTTTAAAACTGAATAATTATGATAAAGTTGTTCAAATGCTCTTATATGCACTCTTGTGCTTTTATAAGGTCGTACCTGAAAACTTTTAATTAGAACTTTGCCTGGACTTTTTTTTTTGGTAGCTTTGCACTCCTGCATATGAAAAGTTGTGTGAGGCAGCAAAGCCTGCAGAAATCTTGGGCTCATCTGTTACTGTAATGTGCAGGTAGAGTACAAAACCTTCAACCCCCCCCCACACACATGAAGAATAATGCCTTGGCCCTCAGTGGGGAAAAGTTCCTATAACACACCTGCTCAGGTGCTCGCCAGCACATTCACCATCTAGCTTTAATGACACTGTATACCTCTTGTCCTACATCCAGCAAGAGCAGACCAGCTAAAAGGGCAGCATGGCTGACACAGTGTCGATTCTAACTGAGTTATCCATGAGGTCCCTGCCGTCTGCCCCCTACCGTAAAGTACAGGACAGCCCTAGAACGGCACTGAGGGTGGCTTTCCAAAAGGATGCTCCAGCACACAGTAATGGGCCTTTTCAGAGAGCACACTGAGCAGTTTGACGAAACCCTGAAGGAAGAAGGACTCTTTCAGACTGAATATTCACAAGCATAGTACAGGATGCACAAAACAACAGCCATGTATATTTTTATTGTTGAGACAAAACCCTTCCAGTTTCTGATGATGAAGGGAATTACACTTGGCAAAGAAGATTTAAATTTTTCAAAAATAAATACTGCATGTGTTTTGGCAGTATATTTGACAGTATTTAGGACCTTATTCTATCCTTGAAATGTATGAAAGCAAATAGAGCTTAGATGTTTCCTCAGAACCACTAGATTTTTCTGGCCGAAGGTGATGGATCACAAAGAGAGATATAAAGAGGTTTGCCTGGTTCGCCTGCAGTTATACATGAGGAGCAAGTTCCAAGTGAGCAGGATTCATCAATCTCTTTCCTGCTGTAAAATATAGCAGTAGGCAAATTATTCGGTATCCGTGAGCCTTAGAGAATCTTTTCACTCTCTCTCTCTCTGTGCCAGAGAGTTGGGGAAGAAAGGGTAGGCCACATCAGATACAAGACCAGAATGTTCTGTGATCTTTCAGTTAGGCCCATCTGTGAGTTTTAAATATTCAAGCATCTGCTTTGTGATCCCATACCTGAAATAGTCTGCAGGGTAACGTGAATGTTATTAAACCCACTGTTCTCAGTTCTCTATCCAAATATTACATGCTACAGCTTTGCACAAGTGACTTGTGGTTTCTTTCCATAACTGCTATGCAACTCCAAGTATTTGCTTATATACATTCAAATACCTTTTTTTCTTGCCTCTTTTAACTTGATCTTTCACTCATATCGTTTATTCATTCAACATTTTGGTAGGAGTGATATTTTTCACATATGTGACAACACTAACTCTGTTTCTTGTGGGGGCGGGGCTCCATTTTCTGATATTTTAATTAGCTCTTTCAGTAGCAGAAAGAAGACGTCCCAGGGCCTTCCTGTTTCAGCACACATGCCACACCTACCAAGCAAACATTAGCGCAGTCTGTGAAAGTGCACGCTTAAAGGCACAGTCCATTCAGCACAGCTATTTCTTTCTAAATATATGACAGGCAGGTTCCTACCAAGCTCAAATAAATCAGGAACCCCTTTTTATAACGGAATCCTATTCCAGTTAATTAAGTTTTCAGTAAAATATTCTTGCAAAGCTTTTTCTGCTTTTGACAAAGGCAGTCCTCACTCTTTGAAAGCAGCATATAAGAGGATGATCAGACACAAACATTACCATTAGACATTTTGGCAGCACCTTGGCCAGTGCATGTACACCACTATGTGTTTAATATTTAAAATCAAATTGCAGGAAGCTTTTAACTTTCACCTTAGGCATCTCTTGAGCAATGATAAGTGGTGCACTAAAAATGACAAGCTTTCGGACGCAAGTTCGTGAATCTGTAACAAGCAGGTTTCTTGCATGTTTCAGGGAGATGGGGGTCGACTGTAGGAGTGTGACAACTCCTCATCTGCACTGGAAACCAGTTTATGTTTTATCACTGAAATGCTGACTGTAAATAATCAGAATGTGCATTGTTATCCATTAAGATGACTTTAGAAAAAAACATAATAATAATTTATTTTTATCTCATTAATTATTTTGTAAGCACTGGCAAAAAATGGTGATCTGCGTGACAGACAAATGAATCGATTCAGGCCGTGTTATCCTTCCTGTTCATGCGTCCTGATTATTTTGTTAACCCTGGGTATTCTGGGAGAACTGAGTGCTGTCTGCTGTGTTCAGGGGTTTCAAAGTAATTAAAGGTACTGGACAACAAGGTATAATCAGAGCCTTGAAAAAGCTTTTATTATGAATTGCTGCCTCCTTATGAACCAGACTCTACCATTCTACAATTCTATGACACTACCATTCTACCACTCTATGACTCTACAACACAATGACTCTACCATTCTACCACTCTATGACTCTACCACTCTATGACTCTACCATTCTACCACTCTATGACTCTACAACACAATGATTCTACCACTCTATGACTCTACCACTCTATGACTCTACCACTCTACGGCTCTATGACACTACCACTCTACAACTCTAAGAACGACCACGTTCTAGGAAGCGCTGCAAGCACCTCTTGCCTCTTTGAGAAAGCTCCTGGTCAAGTCTCTTGAGATTTAATTTTTTTCCTGAAAGAGCCCAGAGTGTGCATGTGCACCTCTCTCTCCTTCAATGCATTTCCTCAGAGAAAATAGAGATACATGAAAGCACAATCCAAATGAGCTCCAAAAAATCCTGGAGCTTCCAGTAACCCAGAGGAGAGAATTAAGGTATTGATTAATTGAAGATCTTAAGACAAACAATGGGCCTAGGTAAAGGTAATAGGGTTGACTACATAATTAAGATAATGGGGTTTTATTGGCAGAGAGTGAGGAACCCATTGTCAGCCGACTGCACAGGTCATTCACACGGTCCAAACATGCATTTCTGATACTTGCAAACAGCAAAAACTGGCCATTCACAAAAAACAGAGCACCTGTTTATCATCAGGTCCCGCCCAGCCATTATATGCTCATTACCCAAATGACAACAAATCCTGGAGAAGAAATGAGGTCATTCCGCAGCATTAAGTCCTGCCCTCATTTTCACTGATTTGTTTGGAAAGGGAGAATACTGGACTCATCACAGGGAGAATTTGGACATATCCAAGGCCATTCTATTTTATTAACTGAAATGTAAGATGCATTTAGTGATCTTTACCAGCATTTCACTGAACATCCTCACAGTTCCCCACCATGCAAACTAACAAGTATTGTAGCTATATAGCAGCATCAGTGTGTGATAAATCTCTACTGTGCCATCATCAACACGCATAGTTTTCCTGCTGAGGCATGAACCAATTACTTTGCATAAATAGATGGGTCTTACTCTGCAAGTTGTTTATCATTTTTGGGTTGTAAATGAGTTTGTGTTGCCATAATTATTCCTCCATGAAATTATTTTAATTCTTGCCGTTCATTTTTTTTTTGTTGTTCTTGCCTTTCTGATAAACTGGCAAATTAAGTTATTTCTGCTAAGACAAAGAGTAAAAGTGAAAGAGCCTCTCGATCCATGTCACAGCTTTGTAAAAATATAATGCACAAATAAATTAATAATAATTCGGTACTGAACTTCCATAAGTTCTTCTGATTATAAAAAAACAACCTTCCAAAAAAGATTTTATACAGCCAGTGTTTACTTTCTCGGACTAGTAATGTATCAGAACCTTGTCTCAGAAGACTCCATCCTGTATGTATAAAGCTTGTGTGGTCAGACTGGGATCTACATGTCTGATGAATAAATTTTATATATTCAGGCTCTTCCAGGAATGATGACCAGGAATGATATATATAAATATCTTTCATCAAATGAATATAAGGAGTAGAACTGGGTTCACATCTGAAACCAGAGCCCCTGATGATTGTCCCTGATCAAACAAAGCAGCTCACTTTGAGTTACCTTGCTGGGAGGAGGCTGGTTTTTAGCATGCAGGACATCTAGATGACTTTGTGCAGGTTCACAGCTGATGTCCAGGAGACGTATTCTGCTGGCTTTATCAAGAGCATACCCTTGGATGTGATGTACATGCCCCACATTATGCCTCGTCACTATCTGTGAACCTCTTAGTAAAGAACAGGTAATCTTGGTGATGAAATATTCAGAGTGACAGTCCAGAAACCATTGTTGAGAAGAAAACCAAGAAAGACCAGTTTACCGCTAAGGCATATTGTGAATCAGCTCTTTAGGCACATTATTCATTATTCGTCAGTGACAGGTTCAATGCTGGTGCTAAACTCTGAAAGCCTTGGGGAGGGAGCTTTCCCAACCAGCTAAACAAAGCTCTGTACTTCAGTAAATCTGTCTAGAAAGTCACTAAAAGAACATATGTCAACCACACAGTGTTGTGGTTTAAAACAATCAGATCATAACCATTTAATGAGCTTAAATCTCCACCTAATAGCTGATTATTAGGAAAACAGGAAAATTGATTTTATCGCCCTGCTCCTTCAGTGGGTAATGTCCATACCAGTTTTGATCAACTGCACACTCCTTGGTTGTAAACAACAAAATCACAAATATGACATGCCACGTGTGATTGTTTTGGATGAGCATGTAGTATAAGTGAACCTGTTAGACCCGTGCTGTCAGGTCCTGTTGAGCTCCACTTTTAAATTTAATCAGAAATTCTTAAAGATTTGCTAAAGAATGTTCTAAATCTCAGTACAGCCGTGTGTCCACTCTAATTAAGAAAGTGTACCTCAAGCGTACCTGCCATATGAAGAAAACTGAAATTGGTGGAAAGAACAACAGTCTGCTACACATTTATCTCATAATATCATGCATTTTGTTGGTTCCATTTATGTTAAATCACGAAGCAGCACACCTCGGTGGTAGCCTTTATGCAGTGTGATATACAGTGCCACAGAGAAGTTCACTCTAATGTCCTTCGTTAGTGTTAAACATGACTCTTGGTGTCTATGCCTGGCTGAGTGTTAAACATCACACTTACTCCTTGCCTTTGTCAGAGACCAGCTCTTATATGAAAAGCCAGTTGGTAATATTAGCACCGGAGACATCATAGCGATGTTTGATGGTAGATCCTAGATCCTAACCCAAAATTACTATATTTTAAAGATTTATATGGAATAGTGGAGAGGTAACCATCTCTTTGCATTATCTACAGCACAGTACTGAGACGTCGCACAACTATTAAAGGGGATAGAGGAAGTGCCTGGAGCTTTTCACTAAAAACTGAGGGCTATAGACTCATTACCCCCAGTGGAGAGGAACTCTGCAATCCGACTCTGCAGGTTTTAAGTCTGGCTCACTGTTCCTCACTGCCATCCACACCCACAAACTCAGAGTCAGGGTTATGTGACACTTAATCTCGTAGTCAAACCAATTCGACAAGATTTCTCTTTGAAGCTGTGGGTGGATACGTGAAATAGAATACGCAGAGCCGAAACCTGTATTATTCACCCCGTGGTTTATTTCATGCTGAGAGCATATGCAGTGTACTGACCCAGTGCCAAGTATGGCTGTGGCCCTATAAAGAAGAGACTGCTGAATCAAATAATTCCCACAGTTGGTGGCCACATAATTACTGTTGTAGAATTGTCTTTATAATGCTTCTCCACTGATTTATGTTATTCTTACATTTCCACAATAAAAGTCCTACATAGTCACTAAGCATACTGGTGTTTTATTTTACGCTGACATGGCATATTTATGCATTGTCAAGGACAGGTTTAAGAAGTGTGAAATCCCAGGTAAAACAAAAATATATTTAAAACAGTATAGCTGTAAGACATACATTATTTGAAAGTGTTCTGGGAAATAGGATTACACTAATAGTGTTGATATTATCCTGTATTGGGCTGATCTTGCACTGGATCCAGTATCAGATACATTAGATTCCAACTACTACAGGTAGTAATACAGTAGTAATGTGATTAGTTCTGTAGTACAGTATTATTAGTATACAGTAGTAATGTGATTAGTTCTGATTGGGAGCAGATGCTGTATGTCTGAACTGCCCCTGACCATCAAGAGCAAGTTCTCTTATAGCTCTTACAAGTCAGAAAACAGAGCAGGGATAAAATAGCTACCATTACTGCTAACTTTAACAAGCTTCCTGAGTGGACCTGAGTTTTCTCCAGTCAAAATGCCTGAATAAAATGTTGACGTAGTTTTTCTAGACCATCCCATCATTGCTTTAACAGATATAAAGTTTGTAAAACTGCAAACCAAAAAAAGAATCATGTGTTCAGTTTGCCCAGAGTTGTTAATGCCACACACTAGAAATCATTCCCTTCCAAATCTTTTGATTCACACAGTAAAACTGACCTGGCTCAAGTTTTACTAGTCCTACAAAAAATAAAAATACTAAAATGTTTTTACACTGCTCAGGCTAATCCAGGAGTGTCACAGCTTGGTAAATAATCACAGTAATAGTAAATAATGGTAAACTAGAGAAATGGTAAATAGCATTCATACTTCATTCATTCTTCCCACTGGAATATTTTTTCCAATGACATACCTACCTTAGTACCATATTCCTTTTCTTATCCAGGTTGTTATTCCAGCAGGGGAGCTCCTGATCACGGAGACTCAGAGCAGCTGATTAAACAAGTGGGAAGCTGCTTCTGCTTGGATGGAACAAAAACCTGTAACCATCCAGGCCTTCAGTGGTGCATCTCTCCCTGATGCTGTCCACCGAGCTTAACGTACTGGACAAAATCATACTAGCCTGTCATGTAAGCACACGTTAAGGGGCCCAAAAGAACACAGCTGCAGAGTAGGAAAAGAGAGGTAAGAACACAGAGGCAGGGTAAGAACACAGAGGCAGGGTAAGAACACAGAGGCAGGGTAAAAACACAGAGGCAGGGTAAGAACACAGACAGGGTTAGAATATAGAGGCAGGGTAAGAACACAGAGGCAGGGTAAGAACACAGACAGGGTTAGAATATAGAGGCAGGGTAAGAACACAGAGGCAGGGTAAGAAC
>JAOXYF010000018.1:3341189-3351473 GCA_028565775.1 Sternarchorhynchus goeldii | reverse complement strand
ACAGACAGGGTTAGAATATAGAGGCAGGGTAAGAACACAGAGCCAGAGACACAGACAGGGTAAGAACACAGAGGCAGGGTAAAAACACAGAGGCAGGGTAAAAACACAGAGGCAGGGTAAGAACACAGAGGCAGGGTAAGAGATGCTTCCACTGCATGTTTTGCCTTGCAGAATGTTTCTTTTACTTTAGTTGACTTGGTTTGTCTGGACACAGGTGTTTTATCTGCTCCATTAAAAGCGTTAAAGTCTCAAGAGACCCTTCCCTGAGGCCATCATATACTGATACACACACCTCTTTAGGACAGGGCAACACAGCAAGGGCCAGACGGACGTGAATAATAGAAACAGAATTCAAATATACCTGTGTCAGTTGTATCCGGCATATTTATCAAACTGAACACTGGTCCAAGGAACAGATTTATGGGCTTGTCTGTTCTGAAATGGATTTCTATTCTGTAGTCTTTAAATTCGGCCAAAATATGCCGCATTCCAAATGGGGTAATTTTCCGTGTGCAAATGCTGTCCAGAAATACTGCCTACCCAGACATGTGCCTTCCAGATTGAACACAGGGACTGACTCACTGACAGAGACTTCTCAGCACATCCGTACTTGGAGCATTTAACCATTATAATCATTCATTTGAAAATATAAGTCACAATAGGATTAAAAGTGTATAGACACCTTGTTCCATATACATGGAGTTTGTTACATTGCAAAATATAGGGTTAGTGCATTGTTCAAGTGTATGTTGAGTCCGACAGAATATATTTCTCAGTATTTTTAAATCTACACTATTTGCCACTACATAAAATCAAAGTATAACTATGCGATTTCTAATAGTAAAAGTAATTTCATAATTAAAGTTTGCTCTCAAACCACCATTACATAAGGAACAGTTCTTTATAAAGGTTTTATACAAATACAGCTTTTGCAGTGTGTGTGCTGATAGGATACTTTAATATATGAGTTCTTATTTGAGGTAGTCTTTGAATAGCAGTGTGCGAGCCTGACGTCCTGCTCCACGTCACAGAGCAGGAGGTAAAACTGAGGATGAGATGTGCGGTGGGCAGCATTAAAGATGATTCAAATAGATCCCCTGGATATGGTTTGGAGAAATGTCTCATATTGCTGTGTGCTGTGGTTGGTACATGTGAACCACGTATTTCGTACACGTTTACTAAACACCCCAGGTGGATTAACACATTGGAATATCTGAATGTTTTTGTCCTGATACGAGTCATTGTTGATTTCACTGTTGTAGGGGAAAGACTCTAGGGCTGCAGATAAGACCGTTGCCATGGTGCTGAAGGAGATACCCAATAAGGCGTCCCCAGAAGGCAAGCCCCTCCTCACGGTGACAAACAAGGTGGGCAGAATTATTGCAGCTATCCCAAGAGTCAAAGGCCTTCTCCATTTTGACGGGGCTTAACCAATGGCAAGGCTTTGACCTCCCATTTCTAATATCTAAGCTTTTAACATTTCTAATTTATAACTATAAAAATCATAGTATCTGTCTTCCATCGAAAATTCACCACTGACCAATTGTCACATGCTGTTTTAATTTCATTCTGAGCTGCTTTATGGGGTTTTGAAGTAGAACTGTTTAGTACAGTTGCTTTTAAAAACTATATGATTTTAGCTGGAACAATACGTATAAGAGAACCAATTTATCTAGACAGACATTATTGCATTGCAATACATTTCTACCAAGCACAGAACTTTATACAAAGGTTCTCCTGGTGATATTCTGGTTCAAAAACTAACCTGACACATGAAATAAACAGCTTCTTTTATGTACGTTAGTATTTCAGCATTCAGTGAAATAATTCACTTTTCATGGCCTCACAAAATGGATGTTTTTACCCCTCATAAACAGCTAACGGTTGTCTGTGATCCTGCTGCCACAGTAGCTTGTGTTTGTGTTAGAGCCCATTTCTTTGCTTCTCTGTGGGCTGGTGTGCTTTTAGCAAATTCACGTTCGCATCTTCTGTATGTGTTTGCCGTGTTCTTCGCTTGCTTTGTAATGTGCTTTAAATGCCTTAGGTGCTTTCGTGTGTGTGTGTGTGTGTGTGTGTGTGTAGGTGTAGCTGTTTGATTTTTGTTCCATTTGTTTCACAGAAAAATTATGCATGTATTGCTTTAACTGAGTGTAATGCAGTAGTATTAACTGAGTGTAACGCAGTAGTATTAATTGAGTGTAATGCAGTAGTATTAACTGAGTGTAATGCAGTAGTATTAATTGAGTATAATGCAGTAGAATTAACTGAGTGTAATGCAGTAGTATTAATTTATGTTAGGTAGGACCTTTTTTAAGTATCTGCATATTGCATATTTCACAGAGTCGTGTCTTCCACTGGTGACTATGAATATTTCTCAAAGGACTAAATGCAATCATTCAGTTCTTTGAAAAAATATTATTTGTAGGCTGTTATTTGTAGGCTGTACATAATGTGACTGGCTATAGATGTGTGTTAGTGTTTGGATCAAGGGGAGTCCTCATTGAAGTACTTCAACATCTGATGCTGACTGGTACACATCATAGCTGTGTGAACAGACTAGTAGTATGCAGCTCAATATTCCTGACAGAAGAAACACTATCAGGTCATTATTGTCATATTTACAGTAATGTAGCTCCTGTAAATATTGCAATGTTTTCCAAAACATTGAAATAAAGACATTTGCTGAAGAAACAGATAACAGGTACAGTGACTATATGATTTCCTTCTAGTCATGCATTATTTGATGTGTTTTAGTTTTCATACACATTTTTACAATGCAGAAGGTTTTACTTCCAATATGAGTAAAACTTAAATGTTATAACTTTTCTTTGTACTCCAGTCCTATTCCCAGGACCTGTAGCCAAAGAGACCACTGAACGGTCACCAGCTTGGGTTTAATTCTAGCTAGAAAACTACACATAGTTTGAATTTCAACATTGAAAAAAAGCCTTACAGGAAAAAAAAACCTGTTTTATGCAGATGACAGAACCAACTTATATTTGGAAATGAGTGCTGATTATCTTTTTATGAAACTGCTGAAATACAGCCGTTGTGCATGGCAATAATAAAGTAAACGTTATTAACTGGCACACAAACACTTCATATGCACTGCCACTGTCTCCCATGCCCCTGAAGACTCCAGTTTCCTTAACTGCTTTTGGTTTCCCTTGACAACAATATCTAAGAGATCACACTAGGCACCATGCTCACACAGCACAATTAGCTGAAGCTTTCCATTACATAACTCTGGATTGGCCCTTCAGTAAACAAAGGGCCAGTACACTATGTCAGCTTATATGGTACAATAATTTACCCAGAGGCCATAGAAGAACAAATGCTCCACCCCCAATTCAACATCATTTCTGAAAATGAGAATTTCTCAGGATAGGTGCCTGTAACTGCTATTGAGAGCAGCAGGTAACTTTAATGCTCTTTCAGCAAGTGCTTGCGTGTGTGGAAAGGGTAGGCAGAATTATTATTTACAGTAGGCTCACTGTCAGTTAGTGTAAGAGCTTTAAAAAACCTTGTCAAAACAGAATGTCAGAAGTGCATTGATGCTTGAATCCCAGAAGATTACACTTCATCCACTAACAGGTTCATCCTAATTAAACATTAAAAGAGAAGACCTTGATACCAAATCTTGAACTGAATATAACTGAACTTTTTAGTGATCACTCATATATTACCATACATCATATTAATACACTTAATTTATTGCATTACCTTTTAACTACATCACTTTAATTTCTTGACGTTTCTTCAAGTCCGATTTATGCTGGTTTGTGAGTCCATGTATGGTCCTTATCTCAAGGCAGTATTTTATTGATATCAATCATTCAGAAGCATTAGATCTAATTTTTGTTCCATTCATGCACAGGTGAGCAAATCTTCAGCCATTTTATGGATGAATTACAAACCACATATACACCCTTAGCATTACACTTCACTAACTGATACTACAATGTGCCACAAGCCAGCATCAGTATTTGCTAAGGAAATCTTTCCATGAATAATTCAAACATGTCAAGTCGAGAGCACATCTGTTTATGTGATACTGCAGTAAAGCTCAGAGCCATTCTGATCTGCTCACAACAGTGGGGTCTATCCCCTAAATTATTCCCATTATTGTCAGAAGACTTTTTATATTTGTGCCAGAATTGCAGAATGGTTTTCACTGAATAAAGGGGAAATGATCTAATTAAGTGGCAGAGTGCTAAAAGATTTCTGAAACATCCTTTTCTTTTACTAAGGTTCATAGTTTGCTGGCAATTATAGCAGAGGAAGTTATGCTTTTTATAAAGAGAGTGTCAACCGGATTAAAAATAGGTCTCCAGTGTTAATATATAAATCATCTGGACTGACACTGCCCCAGCCAGACATGCCTCTCTGATAACAGGAAATACTTCTGCTTTTACAAATCCACTCTACAACAGTTCAGCAGACACCGAGCTGTGCATTACTGTACACATCACATAACTTGCTTCACTTTAGGCCCAACTTACAGACATAGTTTCCATGTGAAAATGCTTTAATTTGTTCCTTTCCAAAGTCAGGTCAGGTTACGTCAGGGATTCCACTCAGCAGGAAGATGAATCACACGGGGAGATGCAGTGGCCTCTGCAGGCTGAATAAGTCCTCTAAGTCCACTAAGTCCACTGGCTCTTCAGGCTGTAGGAGAAGAACGAGCTCATCCACCCTCTGCATGCTCCACCTATAGTCCTCACTTACAGCACTTCTGGTTTACTCAATAATTTCCCTTTGTTCACAGTAGATTTTTTTAGCATGTTGCACATAAAAATATACGTCACATTTGAAAAAATCTTACTTTAAATGGGTTATATTAAATCATTTTAAATTAGTGTGTTATATAAAATTCTTAAAACTCTGGATACAGCTCTAAATAAATGTAATAATCTACAAACAGATTTAATTAGAGCAGACATTTAATTAAAAAAACTCTTGATAGAATCTAATATTTGGTTCAATTCATAATTGTATAAAATAGAAGGAAGATAACACAGCAGGTCTGTTAATGAATTCAGGGTCACTCTTTGGATTAAGACCCCACCTTTTAGAACAGGTAGACTTAAAAGTACCGTCTTCTCCTAGAAAGTTTAAAGTGTTTTAATAGTATTGTCTGGGTGGAGATAGAGACTAAATGAGCAAAGCACTAGATCGCTTATCCTCCACTAGATCACTAGATCACTTATCCTCCACTAGATCACTAGATCACTTACCCTCCACTACATCACTAGATCACTCATTCTCAGAGCACTATAAGCAAAGACATACATCTAGTGCTAGATTTTTTAATTAGAAAAATCTCCAGCGTGTCATGTGCAGACATTTAAAATTTAGTAGGGAAGAGGGAAAGGAGCATTTAGCATCCATGTTAGCTTTAAGTCTTTCCTTAACTTTAAGTCGAGAAAAAACTGATTCCTCATGGAGATGCAATTAAAGTTGAGGATGCCCAGTCTCTGCCAGTACACATAGAGTGCATTTGCCAGGTTATTCCAGCATGACTGAATAAGCCCTGCGCAGGTTCACGGATGATTGATGTGTTTTCTCAATTCTGTGCCACCAGTGTCCCTGAAGGACACATCCACTCTCTAGCACGCACACACATTTAAGATGAGGGTTTTTCCTGAAACGTAAAGTGGTGTATGGGGTGGACAATTGGATGGACAGTTTATTTTAATTACACGTATACATGTTAATTACACATATACATGTTAATTACACATAAATGACAAAGCTGCCAAGACTTTGCTGGTTTATTTATTTGATTTGATTTTTTATTTTCTCTCTGCCAAAATATCAAAGAACAACTTAATAGGAATGTCATCATTTTTCCTCTGTGGTACACCAACAACAGAGTACCTTGAAATGAAACAAAAAAATAAACTGCTGGGTATCGGATAAAAAGATTAAGACATAACTGCAGGTTAGCAGGTGCCAGTCATTGTGGGTCATTGATTTGAATGGGAGTTGGAATCTTGGGAATCATCACTGATAAATCACAGCCTTTTTGTCCCCAGACAGTTGGAGGAACCGGGGGGGGACGACAGCACAAGCATGTACGCAAATCTCAGTGGAACATTTCGCTTGTTTTTCTTTTCATCAGCTGGTGAGCGAGCAACAAGAGAGCCGTCCCTTGCTCAGCCCCTCCATTGACGACTTCCTGTGTGAGACAAAGTGTGACAGGGCCGCCCGCCCTGTGACCTCCAACACAGCAGGTAATAGGACTGCTGGAACTCCCTCACCGAAATCTTCAAGCCCCACCCGCACCCTGCCTGCTAGGACCTACAATACCTGGCCAGTATACTGCAGTCCACGAAAAACATACCACTCACAGCACGAAGAAGGACATTCGCTTTTATCCTTCAAGCCTTCTGGATTCTTCTTCATTTAGCTTATTTATGGCATGACTGTACTATTATTACCTTTTCATTCCATCGCACAGGCTCACAATATTCCTTCCAGGCAGGTGTCTTCATTACACTGATCAGCAGTGTGTCACTGCAGCAGTCAGGCAGGGCTTAATGAAGGTGTACAGCTAGAAATCTGAGAGCTCTTACATTAAGACAGGTTCATTATTTCAAGTACACGACTGAGGAGGTAAAGCTGGCGTTGTTGCACATGCGTTAAGTCTTTCTTTCTTGCGTGAAACACTCCAGCTATACTCACTCCAGGAGAATGTTTCCGTTACTCACTAATTGTGTGTAATGTTCAGAGAGTCCTTAATATCAGATCTCTAATTGCCTACAGATTATATATGGAAGATCATTTGGTTTGATTACAGTAAAACAACAGACTCTTAATTATTAAGAGAGACCTATGAAGGGAAAGATTATTGGAGCCTGAGAATGGCTGGATAGTGCTCGTTGCAAACAAAGGCTTTTGCAGTGTACACTTTCAGCGTGTTGCATAAATAATGGATTGGAGAGCTGTGTGTGCTGTGATGCTTAGTAAGCTGTTTTCTAATGTTTACTCAAACGCAAAACGGTCAGTATGTCATGGGTTTCTCTGCTGAATTTAAATAGCAAAGGTGCCTGAGTGCCTTGAGAGAATCCTCTCCTTCAGCGTCAAAAGCCAGTCTTCCTGGCCGCTTCCCTGCAGTGTCGTCAGGAGGCACCAGGCTTTTCTGCTACACAGTGAACTTCTTAATACGTTGAACCAAGAGCAAAAGCAAACATTTATAAAATGAGTCACATTTACAAACTGCTTTCACATCTTGAAACCTCTCATACGCGACAATTCTGTTTTGTCATGGAATGCAATTGTCAATTTAATTAATATAATTAATTTATAGAATAATTGCATCTTTATAATTGTGTAAATAATTATTGCTAGAATAATTACAAGCATGTAGGTCCGACCACATGCTCTGCACACTGCTGGCTGTGTTACTGGTGTTCTTCATAGGAAGTTCCAGAGCCAATCCAGAAAATCACACCTATGAAGACATTCATTGGCAGCCTTATTGAAGTATTGCCTGGATGCTTGTTTTGTTGATGTTGTTGTTGATGTTTTTACCATTTTCCACAGGAAGTGCATGTATTGTTATTTGAGGTGACCAGTAGACAAGGAGGAGGTGGTTCAGTCACACTAATGACTAGTGCAATTGATTTGTAAAGAGAGTGTTGGCAGGTGGTGTTAGTGGAGGCATCAGGAGGCATTTAGGACCAAATCACATGATGCTCCACCTTTCTTTTTTACACTCATCAATGATTTCTGTAATTAGGTCTAAAAGGCTGTAATTAGTTCATAGACAGTGATAAATCAATGCTAAGGAGAGAGAAATCAGACAGTTCGGTGAGTAGAGAAGAATCTGAAATGGCCAGTGCTGCCCGGCATTTGCAAGCACAGCCAATAAGAGTCATTGATATGCAGGATTCCATGGGTATGAGGGACTGTTTTCTGTTCGTGATGCTGCTATTGAGACCCTTTAACAATCACAGTAGTGACTGAGTGTGATGTGTGTTTCACAGTCCTTACTGTTCTGCTGCAGAGAAACAAGCAAAATCAAAAATAATGTAATTTCATAGCCCTTGGATGCCTGATGCTCCTGCTGTTTTTTGATGACAGAGGCCACTCACCTCCCTGAGTGGTCAGAGCAACAACAACGCACAGGGAAGGTCATGAATCCCTAGTCCTTCCTGTCAATAGTCCCACGGTGCAAACACTCAGCAATACTAACTTCATTCAGTATATAGGAAGACAGTTTTTTAGACAAAGACAGAAAGTGTGTGATGGCAAAATATCAGTTTGTTTATTTTACAGTTTCTCAAATTATTATTCAGGGATGTTGTCCATGTATACATACCAACTGACAAACAAATTTACATGTTTTTGATATGCATAAAATCATACTAATTATGTTTTAGCTGTGGCTCCCAAGTGGCTAATTCCGAGGGTACTCAATATTTGGGTACCTCTATCCTGGCAAAAAAAGACATGAAGAAATGAAACGTTTGCAAATGAAAGAGGTCATGGTGAACTTTTGAAAACCTTTTATCATATTCATGCTTCCCTTTCCCAGTGCTGTCCTCTTCTCTGGACCTGCTGGACTTGAGTGAGCCTGTAGAGAAATGGAACACTAAAGAAAAAAAGAGCCCCGTGTCCATCAGGACCACGCCTCATAGAAAGAAACAAGATGAAACAGAGCTGATCCAGGTGGACGTTGAACACAACACATCCCGCTCTCACACACCTGTGAACGATTCTCTGGATTCAGGTACTCAGGCAAACCAGGGAACAAAGGCGATGTTTATCACAATTAGCCAGAAGACAATATCACGTTCCTCAAATTTGAAATGTATGCTTCCGCCCCACTATGTCTTCAAGCTTTCTCTGGTTGACTGTTGACAGTAGCAGCTCCTTCTTCATTGGAGAAATGGGAAGAACTCCACCTCCATCCAGACAGAACTGTTAACAGGAAATGGAAACAAGAAAAAAGACGTTCCTCGAAAACTTCTGCAGACTTTGTGTGGTAAGACTTTGCTGTAAGATCTGAAAAAAAAATGTTTGCACAAAGATCTGTATTCCTGTCGCAATCAGCAACTTTAAATATTATCTTACTGTATTTGTCCTTCATGATACACCCACAGGTCCGTTGACAACAAAACACTGCCTGAAAGTGACCTCAGGACATCGCTGGAAGTAAATTATAAGAGAGAAGCTGAAGCATCTCATGCCACTCAAGTAAGCCAATTTATGTTTTACATATTGTAAATATTTATTATGTCACGCTGTCATAATTGTTCTTAGCTACATGCATTATTTATTTTACCTTCAATAAACAGAGATGGGAAATTAAGCAAAAGCAATAAAGGTTCAAACAAAATAAAGGTTCAAACAAAATAAAGGTTCATCACATGCACAACATTGTGGTTAAAATGAGAATGTGAACGTGAAACTTAGATCCATCATGGCAAAATCTAAGAAGACGTAATAAAACTTATACGTGAAAAGCAAAAGTAAACAACTAAAGGGTACCGACTATGGAACCAGCAACCAATTCCTGCGACAAATAAGAGGAACTGAAAGAAAATCTGATTCTGATAATGAAGGAACAGTGCAAAAAAGGAACATACTGTATTCACTGTCAACAGTATAGATAATCAGTTATACTGGGAGTCATACCTGCCAACAATGTTTTTTGAGTCTCATCATTTTCCAAAATTTCCCTTCCTCCTGCTGTGACCTCAGTTGGTAACTTCTCCCATTAATCTACCAATTCATAGTGATAGAAATCAGTTTGTGCGTCTCAGTTTCTGTGTGAGATGTGTTGTGATACTTGGCAACCCAGTTCAGAGGCAGAGGTGAGCATACACAAATGATCACTGCACCAAGCACATCCTGCACACTCTACACAGCTAACTGCAGAAACTAGATGAATCCACTCCCCAAAAGAAGGCATAGACTTACAAATATCAGTGCACTTGGTGTGAGATTTTCTCCTTTTTAACCACTAGCTATATCAAAGAACACCAGGCATTTCGTAGAGTACAGTGGGCAAAAACGACCTTACCAAGCATGTTAGCTAACAAACTATGCTAAACAGACCAGTGAAGACACAGGGGAACCTCTGACATTAGCACATTCTTTGTGAGAAGTGTGTTGAAGGCTGTTCAAGTCACTTTAAGCAGAAGTGAAAACAGCCATGCTTGTCGCCTTCAACGCTTAAGAGTCGCAACAAGTATGTAATTACTAATTAACTGGCCAGACTATTTCCCTAACACATTCATCTTTATCACAATGTTTGCACGAAAATGTAAAAAA
>JAOXYF010000018.1:3320891-3332689 GCA_028565775.1 Sternarchorhynchus goeldii | reverse complement strand
CACACACTCAAACACACACACACACACACACACACACACACACACGCAAACACACACACACACACACACACTCACACACACACACACACACACACGCAAACACACACACACACACACACACACACGCAAACACACACACGCAAACACACACACACGCAAACACACACACACGCAAACACACACACACACACACACACACACACACACACACAAACACACACACACACACACGCAAACACACACACACACACACACACAAACACACACACACACATACACACACACGCAAACACACACACACACACACGCAAACACACACGCAAACACACACACACACACATGCACACACATATGCTTTGATGCCCATTTGTTTATTTCTGTAAAAGCTTTTTCTATTGATCTTTATATATCAAATAATAATGCCAAAGCATTTTTTGCTGCAGGGATATTACTTCCACACAGACAATCCATATAAAGACTGGCCAAATGCATTTGAAGAGGGATTGAGGAAAGCCAGAGAAGGAGACCTGCCCAACGCTGTCCTTCTCCTAGAAGCGGCCATCTTGCAGGACCCACAGGACTCAGAGGTAAGCAGATATTGACCCGGAGCAAAGGTTTGGGGCCTTGTAGTGTAACCAAGCAACATGAGCACATCAGCGTGGATCCAGGGAGCTTTGCTGATCATCTTGCTGTACTTGCACAGATCTAAGCATGCAGGGTTCCCACTGACAACAGTGCACACACAGGAAGGAGATAAAAGCTTTTGTGCCAAAAAAGTTCAAGAATATTAAATATCAGAGGTACTGGATCTAAAAGGCCAAGTTAATTAGGTAAGCCAGTAATAAACAAGACACAAGAAAAGAACAAAATTCATTATAAGTATTCTGCGTACATTCATAAGTACATAAGTAGACTTCTGCTACTAACTGGGCTTAGTTTCCTGAAAAAGCATCATAATGTTGAGAGAAGGAGACCTGCCCAACACTTCCTTAACCGAGTGAAGCATGTCTTATCACCTACTGATGATCCCTGTGCTGCTGGTGTTATCCACCATCATGAGTAGGGATGAAGACCAGTGCACCTTCTCTTCAGCCATGTCATGGTGGTTGAGAATCTTGTTTTCTCTTGCACAGAGCTAATAGGTTTACATACAAATTAGCTGGGTATTGGTAATATTTTAATGTCCAAACCAGGATTCAGTGAGTAACCTAAGCCACTGTCTGCCGATTGTTCTTCCTATCAAGTAGGTAGAACCACCTTCATGTTACATGTCGCAAGCTGCTTTAGCTTTGGCTGGAATGATTCATTTTCCCTGAATAGCTTATATGGCTCCTGAACAATGCAGCTACCTTACTGGAGTCAAGGTGATAAGCGTGCTGTTCGGTCTTCAATGCCCATTGTCTTTACAGGCTTGGCAGGTGCTGGGGACCACACAGGCTGAGAACGAGAATGAGCAGGCAGCAATTGTCTCCCTCCAGAGGTAAGGATGTGCCATTACATTATTCCCTGGAGAATGTTGTTTTCTAATTTAACTGTATATTTTGTTAAAACAAAAAAAAGAAGAAGACAAGCTGGAATGTTAGATAGAAATTGCTGTATTTTCCCATATTGCTGTATTTTGTACATCAACCTAAAATATTTTACTCCTCATCCTACACTGCTGGACTTAAATGCCTAATACAGCAGATAATGTTTTATTGTGTTAATTAAAAGGTAAAAAAGGTCCCCATTGTCCCTTTGCTAAAATGATTTAAATAGTAGGAATTCCAAGATAGGACTGTTTTTGAACTGCAGTTTGAGGCACACAATGTTACTTCAAACATCCAGGCAGTATGTCTTACATAAGAGCTTAGGGCAATTAGCTGCATCTCAAAAAACCGACATTTCTTCATATGCATCACAAATGAGGCGTCTTTCAAAGACAGTGTGCATCAGCTGAATGTTGAGGGTGAGGCCCGCGGTGCAGCTGTCGTTCGTAAGACTGTTCTTCAGGAGGTCAAAAGAAAACCACCTAACATTACAGCATGTTTTGTAGCATTACCTTGACTGCATGTGGTAAAGTGTCACATTAGAAAAACATTAGCTGTATAAATGTTTCAGTGGATTTTAAATGATGTAAAAACCCATTCTGCTTTATTAAATTTGCCTGCATAACTATGTGAAATTCAAAAGCAAGAACATAAAGAATATTACAGTAAAACATCATATAGCTCCTCCGGTGGTGAGATCTGTGAAGAGACAGGAAGAACTTTTCTGCTGGGGTTTTTCCTGACACTGGTGCAAAAAAGCCATAAGCCAACTCTTCCAATTAAAATTGCATTCCATAGGAAGTAATGCCATTCATTAGATTACATTCATACCAGACATAGAGGCCATAATCTCACACAAGGGTCCTTTGGGCAGCCAAGGGTGAAAACCCCAATCTGTTTGTGTTAATTACCAGTGACACTCTCAAAATCCACTGCACAGCATCACCTCTTTGGGAATGAAAAGGATGTCTACATCTCATAATTTGTAGTTTTGTAATAGAGCTGTGGTTATTTTTAAAAAGGAATGTTTCTAAAAAAAAATTCTAAATGTTTTATTCCTTTGTCCATCATCTATGTGCTGTTTTACTTACATCTGACGTCTTTCTTAATTTTGTGCTTTAGTTATTCTTCACTGTGTACAAGTTTATTGTATATAAGTTATTCTTTATTGTATATAAGTTATTCTTTATTGTATACAAGTTATTCTTTATTGTATACCTGTATGGGACAATATGTGAGACACAAGTTTTGGATGGTAAATTCATGAGATTCTCCAAGTGCAGTCCCAGTCCCATGAGATGGCACAGGTAGTCAAGCTAAATTGAAAACAGAGCTAATCAGGTAACATCTGTCTCTCATTATGGTGACTGTGAGCTAATTAGTGTCCATCAAAGCTGCTGTGTGTTTGATACAGTCCAGCACTCTGTGTGTGTGTGTGTGTGTGTGTGTGTGTGTGTGTGTGTGTGTGTGTGTGTGTGTGTGTGCGTGCTTGTTTGTGTGCATGCACAGGTGTCTGGAGCTCCACCCCAACAACCTGCAGGCTCTGATGGCTTTGGCTGTGAGCATGACGAACACAGGCATGAAGCAAGAAGCTTGTGAGGCATTGCTGGGCTGGCTGAAGCATAACCAGAAGTACAAGCACCTCCTGAAGAACGGTGCTCACCTGCAAAGCTCACCAGGCCATCGGCACCTGTCCAGTGCCTCACCTGGAGCATGGTAGGGCCTCATAGTAACCATAGCAATAATCATAAGCAGGATCAAATCAAAGATGAAGCTGGGTAGCACATTTAATTCATACTGATTAGTTTATATTGAAGAGAATAAGATGTTTTAAAACACACTTCATTTTAACCCAGAGCTGTAACTAAGGCCTGGTGGGTTTACTCTGTAATATGACTCTTTAATGTGACTCTTTAATATGACTCTTTACTATTATGTGGCATCTCAGCTTGTCCTTCATTCCTGTACTGTTCTTTATCATCAAAGCTCCCTGCTGCCAGAAGTGAAGGAACTGTACGTGGAAGCTGCCCAGGAGAATCCGGAGAGGATTGATCCAGACCTGCAGACTGGCTTGGGCGTGATGTACAACCTCAGCTCCGAATTCAACAAGGCAGTAGAGGCCTTCAACGCCGCGCTGTCAGTGCGGCCTGAGGTGGGACCTGGCTTTGCTTGCTCAGCTAACAGACCGGTGCTTTACAGAGTCAAAGGTGCTGGAGCACAAGACCTGTCTGTGATGCAGTTCATTTTGAAGTTCAGTGAAAAGTCATACGGATATATGCAGTAACAGGTTTGGACAAAAGAATCGTTTCTCAGATCTAACCAAACCGTTATATATTTACAGTCCCCTTTTTTATTTTTGGACAAGAGGGTTGTTTTTGGGTTTTTTTTGCACCCCCCTCTCGCTTTCATTTTTACTGGTCTCTCGGTTCGTCAGCAAACCTCAGGTCCAGGTTTGTAGTGCAAAGCAGAGGCTATCCTGGACTCCAGTCCAGGCATCTTCCAACCCTTTGTCAGGACTAAATCCTCAAGCCAAAACAGATGAACTGAAGGTGTGGTCTGCAGGCTCCAGACTGCACCATCCCACAAGCTTCTGGGTCACTTTGCCTGCAACTGGTGCTTGCTGAGTTCTGTTTGTCCCCCCTGTGTAAGCCACATTTACACACAATCGAAAATCCTCCCAGTCCATCTGACTTGGTAATGTGTGCTTGCCTACTGGGGGGCTCAGATCTTGAATGCAATGAAAGATAATGTCTAATCTGCAGTTCCCAGGCTAAAACCAGGTCTCCCAGACAGTTCAGACACAGCTCCAATCACTTCAAACTGAGTAAACATATGCACCTTCCTGTCTGCATATAGGGAAAGATATATGCAGACAGCAAAGGCCCTTGAAGATACCGAACAAGGTTTTAAATATTAAACAGTTTACACTCGACTGTTAAGTTGATTTTTTTTCTGATAAGATATGCGTACTGTATATCATAGATAAATTGCAAGTGTACTGATGATTCCATTGTTAAATGTGTGTAAATAAGTCGCATATTGGTAGAATTACCCTTAAATCAGGAGCCTTCATGCCCTTAAACACAGAAAATCTGCATCTAAAATAGAAGAAACCATCTGTGTCTAAATTTTGTTAAAAAAGTTATGCTTATCTAAGAGCCACCCTAGTCTTTTTGAAGTGGGAAAGTGTCCTATTGTAAAACATTAGAGAAAAATTGTAACAAAGTGCACAAGGTTTCCAGAGAAACATTTTGGACAGAAGGTTCTTCATCAGCTGTGCAAGCAAAAGCTAAACCACAGCTCCCAGATTGATGGGATGCTACAGTTAATTTCTGCTCCTCTAAAAGCTTCTGTGAACAAAAAAGTGAACTTTTAATAACAGAATGTTCCTTGAACATTGGTTTGGAATGTAACTGCCCAAACGCAAAAAAATGGATGCTCCTTAAGAAAGAAAGACACTTGAAGTTTTTAAACATACAACTACTACAAGTAATATATAACACATAAGAGAGTCATTGATTTCTGCCACTATTAGGACTATTTACTGTGGAATCGTCTTGGAGCAACACTGGCTAACGGGGACCGCAGTGAGGAGGCTGTGGAGGCTTACACCAGGGCCCTGGAGCTCCAGCCTGGCTTCATACGCTCACGCTACAACCTGGGCATCAGCTGCATCAACCTGGGGGCGCACAGGTGGGTGAGCTCGGCCAACGAGCGCCTTCTATCATGAATGCATCTTACTCGCCCGTTTCACTGATTGCTTGTATTCTATTGAACAAGCAAACTGTTTTTGCAGGGAAGCTGCTAGCAACTTCCTGACAGCGCTGAGTCTGCAAAGGAAGAGTAGCAGTCGACAGTTCTCACACCAGGTCATGTCTGGCAACATCTGGGCGGCCTTGAGAATAGCCCTCTCCAATATTGACCAGCCAGAGCTCTTCCAGGCTGCTAACATAGGGGACCTCGATTTACTCATGAGAGCCTTCAATCTGGACATGTGAACTATAGGAAATCCTTTAGACTGCGTACAAGCCAAGAACCCAAAGTCCTTCAAAGGGAGTGAGCCGTACCCCCGTTTTTTCAAGTCTTTTTTTCCGCAGAGCACCTTTACATTCCCGAGAACTGTGAGAACTTGGTGAGAGACTATTTCAGACAGATTTGCACTGCAGCGTAAGATTTCTGAAGAGCACAATGCCTGGAAAAGATTGTAAAAGTATGCCTTAGAGAAAAAAAATTATTAGGGATATAGCCAATCCAATGGAGTCAGAACGTAATGAAATCATGGTTAATGATGGCGTAATGAAATTCACTCTTGAGTCTCACATAGTGTGAAATATTTGAGAGACACTTGTATTGATAAGGCAGATCAAAGCAATAGTTTGAATTTGCTTAGGATGTGATTGACACTTCACCTCTCAAATCACATTTTTATCTAACAAGAACAGCTTTTAATTTACAACTTAATAGTTATCCGCACCCATTTGTAAATCCAATGGGGATATTTTCATTGAACACTCGGCGCACTACATTTATATCCAAAAACCCATAAAGGCTTTCATCTTCATGGCTGCATTGCTAGTTAAAACTAAACAAAAACGTTCCTGTTCTTCGCTCTAAGCTGCAGGCCAGACTATAAAGCCTTATTTAAAATGCATGTTAAACACTTAGTTATTTCAGAGACTTTATGAGAAAGCTAGCAGAGGGAAGCCATTACGTCTCATTATCTTGCGTCTTGAAATGGCTCGTCTACTGTCATCCTGTCATCCTCAAACCAGTATCAAGGTTCTTTGTCTGGACACCTTTAATGAAATGCCATAATACAATTTTTAAGGTGCACAAAAGATGCAACTGTCCTCCACAGTTCCACATGCCACAGAGTTACAGACCTACATTAACATGTACCACAACTTTTGCTGTGGTTTTTTACATACAAAAACACATTGCACTGTCGCTTTACTGGGTCCTAATTCTCACGTGATTGTTCCACAAACCAGTTTGAATATTTATGACTCCGTAGTTTTGACTTAATATGGCCCTAAAATAGTTGTAATGTTGCATGCCTGAGGCAAACGTCAATGAGTGACAAAATCTCTTTTTGAGTTTTTTTTAATAATTTTTCCATTCATCTCTCTGTGTCTTGGATGTGTAGGTACTCTGAGAGCACTGTAAATGCTCTCACGACAGGCCTTTGCTTTCTAGCTGATTGCTTACTACTGTACATTATATTATGGCTGTATTGGTAGAGCCTGAGAAAACCTCCCCTTTTTAGAACTTTGTACAATCTCAGGTGAGTTGATATAGATTACCTTTACTCTAGGAGAACACCTGACTTAAGAGGACTGCATGCTGAATGCACTTATTTTTGAATGCAGTAACTTTATTTATATGCATGAAATTGTCATGCCTCTTTTACTCTAACCTTCATTTCTACGACATATATACAATCATAACAATTTTGCATTTCAGAACATACTGATCTTTATGTAATGGCAATTATGTAAACAAAATTAATATATAATAGCAATTAGTTTTGCAATGCAACAAGTAATCTAGAGAAAATATTCTTTATTGTATACTTATTGATACTAATCTCACAAAAGATCAGATTTACTGAAGCCTGTAGTGTGGACAAAATTCAAGCAAACCAAGTACACAATCAGTAATTTGTCCTTAATCAGAGTCCTGACTCTCACGTTACTGGAACTATATGGCACATGCTAAAACACAGGCTTCATTAACTCTGTTGCAGTATATTTAAACATAGCAAAATATATAAGATCCAGCAAACATATATGAAAGTGATCTTTTAAAATAAAAAAGTACATTTATTTTGTGTGCTTGTTGTTTTTAATAACTCCTACAGCTTTACGTTGCTTTATAGTTCAATGTATATTTTTCCTCTCAACGCAATAACGTTTAACCACTTCAAAAGGCTTTTCTATTAAAGACATCAGACACAAAGTGTTTCCTTATATTCTGCACATGAAGGTAATTTCAAAACATTAAAAAAATGACAGAAATTAACAATCATGTGGTTTATTGAATAATTCAAACATGAATCGTGTTTGACTGGACAGTCTGTTATTGTGAACACTCACACTTGCCATTCCGGTTTGTTCTAAGTATTATTTGGATAGGAAGATCCATTAAAAAAGACCTTAGACAAGCTGTGTAAATCTTTGTAATGACTACAGTGATGACACACTTTTTTTTGCAAAAAGAAAAGAATAAAAACCTTCCATCACTTGACATTCAGTACCTTGATAAACAAAACAGATCAATGATGAAAGATCAACTATACATTTAAAAACAGCAAATGACCAGTTTCTGAATTTTAGTGCATCAGCCATGAACATCAAGGCATCTTACAGAAGGAGGTGGTTAGATGCATCACCCATCACATCTTACAGAGAAAAGGACAGAGTTGGGTTATAACACAGAGCAGGGTTATAACACAGAGCTGGGTTATAACACAGAGCAGGGTTATAACACAGAGTTGGGTTATAACACAGAGCAGGGTTATAACACAGAGCTGGGTTATAACACAGAGCAGGGTTATAACACAGAGCTGGGTTATAACACAGAGCAGGGTTATATAACACAGCAGGGTTATAACACAGAGTTGGGTTATAATACAAAGCAGGGTTATAACACAGAGCAGGGCAATAACACAGAGCTGGGTTATAACACAGAGCTGGGTTATAACACAGAGTTGGGTTATAACACAGAGCTGGGTTATAATACAGAACAGGGTTATAACACAGAGCAGGGCAATAACACAGAGCTGGGTTATAACACAGAGTTGGGTTATAACACAGAGTTGGGTTATAACACAGAGCAGGGTTATAACACAGAGCTGGATTATAACACAGAGCTGGATTATAACACAGAGCAGCTTGTGACAAGACCTATCCTTTAGCTCTCAAGCCATTGTTCTGAGTGAGAGGAAGAGAAAAAAAACAAGAGAATAAAAAAATATTTTAAAAAATGTTGCTTAGCTGAAATTATGTACCACACACTTCATCTATATAGTACAAATGTTTCATTGCTAATGAGTTTGAAGCCAGTATTGAAGGTGATTAACTGGGCACAAAAGAGAAAGCAAATATCTACTGCTCTTCTGCATCTTACTGTATGCTTTTAGTGAAAATCATGGGAAAGGGACCAGGTGGCACAACTCAGCAAGCAGGAGAGAGATTTGGTATCACTGAGCACCATATAGAGTACATTCAATGTGCACAGCCTTGTAGTACCTGAAAAAGACTGAAATCTGAGTTTTGTATAACACATCTGCATATGGTGTTAGAAATTCAGATCGACTTGTCACTACATATTGCTTCAGTTACTGGATACAAACAGTTTGGTAATGCCTTTGTAATAAGAGAGAGGCAAATGAGAAAGAAAAAACCTATAATGACAAGCTGGAAGAAGTCATGATGGTACTTTACTATTGCACAAGGACATCATTGGCATGGCTAACTATCAAATAACACTGACCAAGATTTAACCCTTACATGACTCCACTCCCACTATGCTAATGCTTTTCAAGATAAAATAAATCTCAATTACTCAAAAAATCAGGAACAAATCAGGACCGTTCCAGTGCAATGGTTCATCCATACAGTGAAACAAACTGCTTTTTTTTCTTTGGAACAGTAAATGTTTGTATACTTGACATTTCTCCTATAACCATATCATTCGACAAATGCAACTGGAGGATTATCGTTCCACTTTGTTCGTTCAACCAAGTTTTTAGGAACCAAGGCTTTTAGGAGCCTCAGTCCCTTGCCTGGTGTTGATTCTTTGTGCATTACCTTTAGAGGACATAGTAAGGTGTTCTAGTGCTCATTCAAAAAGTAAAGGAGAGAAAAGGAACTGCATTTAGTACGTTGCAGTATTTAGGGCTGGCAGTAGAAATACTTCCATTTCCAGGCACACGTTTGTATATTCAAAATAAAATAAAATAAGTTTTAAAAAGTACCTCTTGAAAAATACTGGCATAATAACTCAAGGCATTGTAAGAGAAAACAATTTTTGTGAATATATTAGGACAATAATATGCAATACTACAAAACTGCACACATCTTTCTGTCCCTTTGGTACAGAATCAACGTTACTCTCAACAAATAAACAGTAAACAGACACGCAGGATAAACAAACACATTCACTGCCCTTTTTGATGACGCCTGTGGCGGGTGGGCCTTTGACCTGGGGGTCGAGAGGTCCTCTCTCCGGTGTGAACGCCTCCCAGGACTTCAGCAGTCAGTGGTGCCCTCCTCCTCTCAGCCTCCCAGGCTGTGCTGTTCTGTGGTTGGAGGGTCCAGCTCTAACAGCTGGACAGGCGTCGGTAAAAGTAAATGTAGCCCAAGTCTTTTGGGGGTTTTTCTGACAAACATACTTTATGATCGTTGTAAATCACCCATCTATGGCAGGGGGAGAGAACACAGAAGATGGTTTAACTCATTGATGTCACACACAATCATCTGACAGCCAAAACGGTATATAAATAAACTTTTAAAATCCATCACTTACATTTCAAATAAAACCACACCCAACAAATTGAAAAGGGGAAAAAAAAACTCACCTCCCTTCTTTTTTGACATGGCACACGTAATGACCAGACATCGTGGATGTTCCAATGTGACTTATGAAGGCAAAGAGTTCATACCCTACAGTTAAATAAAAAAAGTGTTCAAATGTATAGAGCCACTGCAGTGGTCTTAGTGTTGCTCTGTGTATGCAGCAGAGTTGATGTGAAAGCCTAGTGTGTGCAAGCACGTGTATGTGTGTGTGTGTGAGAGAGAGAGAGAGCTGCACAGGGACTCACGTCCAGGACCATCTCGTACACGGGGGCTGGGCTGTCCCTGGTCTGGGGACAGCGTGGAGTCACTGTGTGTGTTGGTGTTGGAGAAGCTAGTATCATTTGGCTCACTGTCTACCATGTCAGACATGACCTCACTGTCCTCCTCACTCTCCGGGTGAGTAAAGATCCAGTCCAGGGCTCGTTCCAAGTTATTATTCTATAATCAAACAAACACAAGCCCAAAACTTAAACTGTGAATGCTCTAATACATTATAAGCACATAATGTTCAATGTTCTAATATATGTATTTCAACCAGCTTTTCTTAGCAATTCCACTGATGGGCAAAAATCTTTTATCTCACAACAGAATAAGATATAAATATCCTCAGGCAACAAGCTAATGTCCCTCTGAACAAACCAAAACCGTTCATTCGAACGGGTCCCGAATTCAGATGCTGTCCTGATCAAGCGGCCAAAAGCCTTGTTCAGACCTGGACCTTGGAGTGAAACAGGCTCACGATTCACAGCAGATGCTAACAGTTGCCCGTTGTCCTTTCACTTTCTGGCCCAACGTGAGCTGTCTAGGTTCAACACCTGCTCCTGGGCGTTTACTGAATTGGCCTGTGAGCTTCTGTTGTGGCCCAGTCCCCACCCCCGCCCCTCCACGCTAACCATGTTAGAGAAAACAACAACAACAAAGACAAAACAACAACAAAAAACAAATCATCATGTAGTTTGAAGTGAAAAGCCAAAATGGGAATGTTTTCGTCTCTGATGTGAAAGGTGAAACACACAAGACCACAAGTGACTCTGTGTTTATAAATAAACTGCCTTAAAAATAAGAGAATTCTACCATGAAGCTCATTTCCAAATTCTTACTTGTGTCCCATTTAGATAAAATCCCATTTAGCAACTCTCTTTGGAAATCACTTTTTCACTTACATTATCTAAATCATAATAAATGCATTATTTCTACTGAACACTCTGATTTAACTGGTCTCAAACACCCAAACTCTCAAACACTTACTGATATATTATTGTACAGAACATGTTTTTCATTGTGTCCATATCATGTCTTCAGAGCAAAAGTAACACATAAACTTTCATTTGTAATATGACATTTTCTGGTCAGCTTAGTCTGATACAAAAGTTGACTTGCATATTCCAATAAAATAAAACAGCCAAATAAACAAAACCCAGTTGTAAAGTAGGAAACATGATCTATAAAATACACAGTGCATCAACAGTACAAGAGCATGAGCCAGTAGTTTAAACCCAGGGACGTCTAATGCCTGTCCAGTGGTGTCTAGAGTAGCACTGACTTGTCTGGACATGCTTTCAATCTGTGCTACAGAGAATACGAGGACCTAATTTAAGACTATTTAAAAAAAAACTTCACAGGTGGCAGAATCAAAATGACCTAATGCACTGAGGCGAATATATATATATATTTAGACCTCAGTGCAATA
>JAOXYF010000018.1:3284339-3320720 GCA_028565775.1 Sternarchorhynchus goeldii | reverse complement strand
GATATTAATGGCCTGCTGGAGGTCATTTTGCAGGACTCTGGCTCTGTTTTGTGTCTTGTGTAAGTCTTCCCTTTATTCTTTTGAGTAGTGTATATATATCAAGATAAACCCATTAATTGTAATCTATGACGCCAGTAGGCATGCAGACCAGCCCATAGTGATGGAGGCTGGTCATCAGGTGACTCACCATGGCTTTCAGGGCGCGGATACTGTGGTGTCTGGGGAAGCCCATGGAGGTGAGGATGGCCACGCTCTCCTCTGGGGGCTGGTTGTCCAGGGGGCTGGCTGCGGCCAGGCTGGACCCGGGCAGGTCGGGCTCCATGTACGACGGAACTGCGAGAGGTTCGGCGAAGTCTGCGGAAAACGTGACGAGTGAAGGAAGAGCCATCTGTCCACAGGCTCAGTCCATCTGCCCCATGCCAAGCGAAGACTGCTGGTGCATGCAGAATCCGTGGAATACGCTGCTGCCTTGTGTGAACTACAGCCCGGAGTCTCAGGCAATATGCTCCACATGTATCATACACGTGTTTATATAAATAAGGAATACTCGGAATGGGAATCAAGACGTGGTGGGGAACTGGCCAACTGTAATCAACCTGTAAGGTATACAGAATTAACACCCACAGCATGATTTGTCTACAACCTTGAAGCATTAGATTCCGCATTACAAAGGGCCTGGCGGTATTATAACCCTGCGTTAAACCGACACCAGAGGAGTCGCACAGAGACAGAGTTCTACAACCTCAGATAAATGTGTGACGGTAGCAGAGAGTTCCAGACTTAGAAGCCCAGCTGTCAGGGTGGGGCAGATGTGTGCCAGGCGGGTGGGGTTGGGGTCTAATGGGGTCACAGTCTCTGCAGACGCAGCTCTCGTGTTTGTCCGGGCCTCTTCCGGATCTCACGTGGTTGTTTATCTGTTGCAAGGGAATTCGAGCAGCAGGTAGGACAGGCCTTGGCACACAGGTGATGTGGAAGTGTGAGAACAGGGATCTCTCCCTGACTGGGCTGAGAGTGGTGAAACCTGCTTACCCTGGGCTGAACTTGGCACGTACAAACACAGTGAACGCTCTCACGGCCAAGATGTCAGGTCAGAACAACATTTTTAATAAGATGTGCCTAATAATCACTACTGTTTAAAAATTCCAAAATTCCTTTCTAAGATAGTAAACAAACTATAATTCCTTTTTATAGAAACTTTAGTAAGTTGCTTCATGCCCAGTGGTTGCTGTTATATAAATTAAACTAAGCTGATTGGAACTGAATTAGCCATGTGTAAGAGACACATACCAAGCCTCACAACACAAGCCCACATGAGTCAGTCAGCTCCTCTCTCCCTTGATTATATTTAAACATTACTGTGGCAAATTCTGCTCCAAAACCCCTTAAAGTGTCTCTTGGGATTGCATGTTTATTGACTTTGCTAACACTCTCACAGTTAACGTGTGGTCAACGCTGTACTACACTGGCTACCAATTAAAAACAGTCCCAGGTGACTGTTTATGTGGTTCTAGAAAAGCACGTTCACGATAACACTTCCATCCCTCCAACCCAGATACAGCCGTACAAGCATTACACAGGTACCAGGAAACAGAGCCCGGCAACAGAGCACAACTCTGAGCACCTTTGAGATGCTTGAGTAATTCAGACATCTTAAATAATCTGGAGCATATCTTGTCTAAAACACAAACTAGAAGTCCACCGGTTTTCACCTGGCAAATTAATTAGACTTGTTTATCTTTCCTTACTAATGACCCCAGTGCTTTACACACAGTACACATCAGGGTTACTGTGCTTTACACACAGTACACATCAGGGTTACCTGGAAGAGTCTCATGTCTATATAGCACACAGAAATATTACCTGGTTCCTCCATATGAGCGATGATCCAATTAAAGGCCATTTCAGCTCCCATGTTCCCGGTGTAGTACACCGCCTTTCGACACGCCTCCAGGGGAAAGCCCATCTCCGCCAGCTGCATCACGGAGGACTCGTCTATTTCTGGAGCTGAGGAACAAAAGGAATAAAGCCTTACAGCCTACATGGAAGCAGCCATGTTTATTATCTCATTGGACCTCATTAAAAATGACGATAAAATATCACGGGAATCTCACAGAAGATGTATTACTCAAAAACCATATCTGGGAGTTGAAACTAACAGCACACAACAATTTCAATTGTGATGGCCACTGAACATCTGATAGATAGAAAGAGTTCTTGAATAACTGAATGTGAAAGTCACAAGACTTAGACACTTACATTCCAAAGAATTATTCATCGAGCTGTCTGGAAAAACAAGAGTGATCCTTAATGAAACACCAGCAGTTCACACAAAAAACATGAATCTAACCTTTAATTCCAACGGACAAGTCATTAAGAACAATTTCTTATTTACAGTGATGGCTTGAACTGAATTGCAGGTGCAGTACCTTAAAAATCCTTATATTCTTAAATATTTATAAACTTGCCTTTATTTTTTAAACTTAAACTGTTAAATGTTACCTCTTGTGTCCTCAGGAATGACAATAGGAGGCATAAGGTCAGGAAGCTCTTCTTCTCCTGCTTGTAGTCCCATGGCCCGGAACCGATTCAAGTCCAAAAAGTCAGGCACATCAACAGAAACATCTGTGCAGACGATATACCACAACAAATCAACTGTCTAATCTTACAGGTTACTGAATCACATGCAAGCAAACTAAGCAATAGAGCAACAGTGCCCCCTGCAGGACAGAAGTGTAACTGCTGCTACAAAGCCTGGGCTAAGCAATTTAGTTTTGCAAACTGATAGTCTTTTAAGCAAGTTGTATTGCTCAAGTACCTTTGCTACATGTGATGGGTCTGAATTGCACAAGAGAACATTTGATGAGCAGCCACAGATGCCAACCATTAACAACAAAACAAAAACACTACTCAGCTTCACAGCACACAGAAGGCCTAGGACTCCTCAAAAATATAAGAATAAGTTAAAAAAAAGAATAATAATTGTCATAGAAAAAAAAATTACTGCAGAAATGAGTCTACATTCTGTATTCTGTTTAACTTTTACTTGCATAAAAAAAACACATGGCTTTACTCACCTAACTTCTTTGGAACCCAATCCAATCCAAATGTGAATTTTTTTAACTGCACAACCATATAGTCAGGGAAGGTCGCAAATCGAGAAGTCCTACAAAACAAATCATAAAATAGTTAGGAAAAGCAATATGTTTTAATGTCATTAGCCCCAGTTAAGTCTTAAAGCTGGAGAATGCATGATCCTTCACACACTATAAAAAATAGAACCCCAGACTTGTTTTCAATGATGCTACAGATGTCAGCTATCGCACTGTGCTCTGAAAAACACTTACATTAACATGTTTAAGTCCAAAAACAAAGGGCTGAAGCCATATGCTGGAGCAACTGCATCAATGTGAGCAGCTTTTACAAGCTCAACATTCATTTAACCTTTCCTTTAGGGTTGATTATTGCTCAGATGTTAACATTCTGCAGGTTTGCTTAATAAAGCAAAATGAAGGTAATCCATTCCATTTACAAATCCTTAAAAAACTCTGAGTGCAATTTCAACAGCTCTGTTCTCTCCGCTCAGTAATTCAGACTGGAAGAGCTTTGTACCAGAACCTTGCTTACTTCACTCCAGCGGATTTGGCCTGAAGTGCAGGGCTCCAGAACTCTGGAACATTCTCCGGTTCTGCGAAGGCCTGAAGACAGGCGGTGAAGGGGACGCGGGCTCTCACCGGCTCCGGAGGGGCTCGCGTGTTCTCTTCGGCATCCTTCCGCTTAGCCTCGTACGTGATCAGCTCCTCTGCAATAACCGCAAACGTGACCGAAAGGTCCGAACGAGCCGTGAACATTCAGCACACGTTCTTTAACTACCTCACGCAGCAGACAGGGTTGCTCTCATAATCAGAGTAAGCACTGACATTTTCAGAAAGCCAAGGCACAAAAGTCTGTTGCTCCACAAGGTAGTAGAGAGGGAGGAATTCTAAGACAGATGCATTGTTGGTATGAAACTGGCACGCATGCTATTCTCCACAATGTCAATGAAGTGCCGTGGAGGGCATTACCTCTGTTGATGGCACTCTGTATAGGCACAGGAAGCTGCATGAGGTAGTCCACTCTCTGAGAGTACCGCACCTTCTGTGACTGACAACACTGGATACGCTCCTCTACAATGAATCGAAACACGTCGCTGGGGTTCTCTGATCCAGCACTGTTCCTCTGAAGAAAGTCAATAGTAAAGTTATAGTAAAGATGAGCACCAGCACGCTAGTGAAAATTCCTAATACTAATTTTGTTTATTTATTTGTTTATTTATTTATATTACACGTAAGTCCACGCACACACACACACACACATATATATAAAAAGTTCACCAAGGACGTCTTGTAAGGAGGAGGCGAGTTGCATGTAGCAGGTCTCTATTCTAAGGCTTTACAGAAATACCACTTATGTTTTGGCCCCAACAGCAGAGCTGGTTGACCAGTGAAGGGAGCTGAGCGATGTACGGGCTGCTTGCTGTCCAGGACTCCGCAAATAAACCAGGCCACCCTGTTCAGCACTAAATTTTTTCTGAAAACTCAGCTCTGTCTTGACCTTGTCAGGAATTATTTCACGCATTGTATCTCCAAACAGCAAATGCCACAAATACACAATGCAGACATGAACATACTTGTTAAAAATTTGCTGCAATTAGTTTAATATAAAATGTGTGTTGATGTAAGAACATTTACAACAATCATATTTGTTGATGTTACTTGGAAACGTTTTAGGGCCATTCATTCTGCACACAGGTCATGTAGGAAAGGTAAATAGGAAGCACTGTGTGACTTGTGTTAACTGATAGGGGTTCTAATTTTAACTTGGTTGAGAAAGTCACTTCAGAGCACAAGTGCCCGTCTGGCACGGGGACAGGGAAATGCCTTCTGACACCAGAGTGACAGAAGTCAAAGAGTTTTCATATGTAAGAAGATTCAGCCAGACCTTGGAAACTCCAACTCCAGGGTTTCAGTTCGCAGAAACTGTAGTAACATTAACATGTTAATAGTCCATAATAGCTTCAAAATGAACATACCTCTACCAAGTTGATAAAATGCAGGAAAAATTCCTGGGCGTCCTGTTGTCTGTTGGAGGAGAATTCTGGGTGGCCCTTGCTGACCAGAGCCTTAAACATCTTCGGAGAAATTCCTTTGTGTTGCTGCTATAAAGGAAACAGCTGGTTAGTCATCATGAGTTTAGCTACAGAACAGCTTGGTCTTTTGTCTTATAATGAAGCCAAACGAGATAAAAGTAAAACGAGATAAAAAAGGAGACGAGATTCCCCACCACAGAAGCACAGAGCCACACAACACACAGACGAACACTTCCACATGCAAAAAACTCTGGATTTTTCTGGAGAAGAAAATTATTCCACAAAGCAGTACCTAATTAATACTGACTTAATACAGTTACAAATGTGAACAATGGAAGCTAAATATAACAAATACACAGAGAAGCATGTGGTACCAAATTTACACCACTCCAACCAACATAACACCACCCCAACCAACATAACACCACCCCCAACCAACATAAAACCACTCCAACCAACATAACACCACCCCCAACCAACATAACACCACCCCAACCAACATAACACCACCCCCAACCAAGATAACACCACCCTCTGAACGCTGGTATAACTAGTCATTTGTGGTTGAGCATTTAAGAAGTTCTAAAAGACTCAAATGACCTAAACATTGTTCATTTATAAGTTCCTTTTCTGGCATCAGTAAACATCATAATTGCTGTGCTGATCGTTAATCTGATAAGGGAATGTGACTTTGTATGGCCTATAAATGCATAGTACTGTAACTGTATTATATGGAATATTAGTGGACAAAAACATTAGGTTAATAGGGGTACAACTACAGAATCGTACTGCAAGCCTCCTGTAGGCAGGTGTCATTAAGTTTTCAGCTACATTCTGTCTGATGCCCTATGTGTTAGCCAAATATCAAGCTGGACAGACCAAGTCAAATACCTTGTATTCTTCTTTCATCACCTGTTCAATGAGTTCTGATTTGACTGGAGGTTTGGAGTACAGGCCTGAAAGTAGTCCATGACCCAGTTTGGCCCTGGTAGATACAGTCACAAACACAGAACATAGCATATCAATTAGCTTTGTTGCGCAAAAAAACAGCGGCCATATTTATCCATAGGCTAGAACTATTCATCCAGTAAGGTTTTTTGCTTACATCTGTGTGCTGAAGTCTTGGGTAGGATCAAGAGGGGAATAGTCAAATATTCTCTGTAGATTCCCTACATAACTAGAAATAATAAGTAAAACAAATATTTCAATCACTATTAAAAACAAGGGCATTCTACATTCCAAAAGAAAAGACATTATATTAGCCAAAGACAGTTGATGTTGACTCCTAATTAACATTATGAAAAACACAAAATATCAAACATATTATCATACTGTTCTTGTTGCTAATGCTTAAGTCCACAGATCCAGACAGGATGAGTTCAGTGATAGACAGAAGAGAAGCTGGGTAATACTCTGAACACTTACGCTCTCTGGAACTCCGCGATGCTGAAGAGGACTTGCATAGTGGTGCTGAGGTAGCTGCTGTTGCCGAGGTTTCTGATGCCTGTGTATCCAGACCCGTAGACTGCCTTCAGCTTCAGACCTGACTCCTGGATCACCTCCCACTCACTGGCTCGAGTCTGCACTTGGTTGTCCGTGTGGTTGCCGTTCTCCGTCTGCAGGACACGACCGTTCGGTCACTTGGGTTTGATACGGAAAAGTAGCCCACAGGACCGGGTACTTGACTGAAACGAAGGGCAGAACTGAGAACCAATGTACCCTGTGCATCTTCAGCATGTCTATTCCAAAGTGCGACAAGTGTTCTGCTATGTAGGGATCAAGCACTGCCTCTTCTTCATCAAAGGAATAAACATCTGTAAAATATGTTTAAAAGCAAAGGTTCAACGTCCTAATTAATGCGACTCTATGTCCCTAACAAGCCAAATCCATTGCTAAGTCTCGTATGAAATAATCACTTCTGCAGCTCCTACTCGCCTTTGCAACCATGTGAACTGCAGTTCCGAACAATAATGTCTCAATTTAAACCTTGAGCTTCACAATAATGTCTCAATTTAAGCCTTGCGCTTAACCCTTGACCTGAAGCACTCACCTGCTCCATCTGGAGTGATGGTGTCCAGTTTGACAGCCAGAGGGAAGTTGGTTTCCCTGTAGTGCTCGAGGGCGTGTCCGTTCCCTCCACTTCCATCGAAGAACCATTTCCCACAGAGCATAGCGCCATCCGTCAGGTTCAGCCATAGGTTCTCTTTCATTTCACACTTAGCACACTTCCAGCCACTACATGCACAGAGCAAACCGAATGAAGGCATTTAGAAAGGGGAGAAATCTCATAGCTCAGGAAATGAAGGGTTTTTCTCTGAAGGAGATGCTGCTGGAATTTATTTTGTCCCACGTCAACCTGTCCACAAATCCTACCAATGTGCAAAATCTCTCCCAAAGATCTTTTTTGTTAAAAAAATAACTAAGAAGGAATTGGAGGTAACTAAGAAGCGCTGAAGGAAATTTCAGCATCTGCTAATGCCAAAAGCAAGGTAGCATAAGGGGGCCTCTAAATCTACCCCACTGCTACCACCAGAGTGGCATCTGAAGTTCCTCTGATCCTGGACCCCCGTCTGACTAACCTGGGAGGAATTCGAGCCCCGTTGTCTTGTTGTCTGAGACTTCTAGCATGTTTAGACACCTGAAGCTCCTCTTCCCAGGAATCTGCCTCTTGCTTTTTGTATGGAGACCCAGCGTTAAGTATTGCATCGCAAGCAATAGTCACCTGAGTAGAACAGAACACACTTGCATGGCCAACCCTACACAGGAGCTTATACATTTGTAAGTGTGCAAGCACATGCGCTTTAAAGCACTGAAGCCATGCCTGAATTCTTAACAGCCAAAAATAAGCACAAGCTATGAAGTACCAGTCTGTTTCATGCACAGTCATAGAACCTCTTTCCAACTGATATTAACATGCAAACAGTCAGTGCATATAGACAAGAAATTATATGTGAAAGTCACATTAACGTGTACATTGTGCATTACCATCTGGAACGTGTTCAAGTCATCAGATTGAGATAAACAACACAATCTTCCCAGCATGACTGCATTTAAGTGAGAAATGTGATCAATTCTTCCACGAATGACCACAACTCAGGAACCGGAGATACAAGGTGCATCCTTGAAAAGAACTAAAGAAGGGTTTGTCTGCATAATATGAGGGAAGAGTGAGAGCTCATCTGGGGCAGTGTTTTAAGGCCAGATGCAACTGCAAACAATAGAACAGTCCTGTGGTCATCAGAATAGTACATGTACAAGGAGTTTTCATTACAATTACCCCACTTCCAAACTACTTAGCTCAAATAGCTCAAATGTTGCCATGTACCAAGGTTACTGAGCAGGTCACATCTATTTAAAGGGATTTAGACCGTATCTATAATTACCATCTACTGTTTATAAAGAACCTCTGAAGACAATTACTCTTATATTCACAGATTCCAAACCATATAAAATCACTGAACACATATTTCTAGCATTCTGCATCATTAGCAGAGAAAGCAATGTATCGAGTTTCACTCCTTTACTGTGAAACATTCCTATAGTAATCATACATATTAATATGGAAAATACATATTAAATAGAAAATGAATATCTTAAAGGCCAGCAGTGGAATACCCTGGCTTACACCTCGTGTAAATGTACGCACAGCGTGCACAGAGTGCAGTGCACACAATATCTATATTTCATGTAAATTGGTTTGTCTATGCTCCCAGCACCCAGTCCAGACAATAACACAGCAAGAAACCAGAGTGCATTTGAGTTATTTATGTTAACTGATCAAAGCTTACGGGAAAAGCATATTAGGCTAGATTTCCCATATCCCGGCATTATGCGTCTGTATAACTCCAAATTGGTCCAAAAAAAAATTTGTTCATGAACAAATCATGTAAATCATGTGAATCATGTGAATCACCATAGTATAGGAACCACTCTTTTATTATTTAGTAGGAACCTGAACTGTTACAAATATACAAATAAATATATAACAGGGAAAAGGTGAACTTGTGTGTAAGAAGGAGTTAATACATATGACAGAGTAAACAAACAATGACTGCAGGGCGGGCGATGTGGCTGAGTGGTAGGGTAGTGTCGCCTGTTCTAACCCAAAGCTCTATAGCCACGTTACCTTAACTGAAGTGAAAACATTTTCTCTTCCTAACGTATGATGTTCCTTTAATCCAGCAGTCATGATGAAATTTCAGAGTGATTATCAAACGTCTATAAGGGCAAGAGGTAAACTCTGTCTTCTTTGAGAACAATTATCTCTTCATTCCTATATGTGGTTGGCAACTGATTCTTATAAAAGAAACTTACTAGGAACAACAAAGGACCAATGGAAAATCACCTGGAAAAAAAACAGCTTCAGTGAAGACACTGACACTAGAGAGCTTTGGGCTGCATGGAGGTCAGTGTTGTTTGAAATCTCACATCAGGCCTTTGGCATGCAGGGTAAACAAAGGGGCATGCGCACACACTCTCACTAACCAGTGCAGGCAACTCCTCAATATTTGGTAAAGGAATCTCATAGTGGTCTGGGAATATGACAAGCTTGGCTTCATCTTCATACTCATAATCATCGCCATTAAAATCACGGTTAAGTTCTAAGTCTTAAAAAAAAGAAAATATGAGAGATGATCAGGTAGATATATGGCAGTGTGCTTTGGGACATATGCATAGTCTTATAGGGCAGTGTTTCCCAACCCGGTCCTCGGGGCACACCAGACAGTTCCACGTTTTTGCTCTGCCCAGGTTCCCAACACTTTAGGTTGGAGCACAAACATGGAACCGGCTGGAGTGCTCCGAGGACTGGGTTGGGAAACACTGTTATAGGGGACTGTCAAACAGTTACAACTAGGAATATCAGTACATTACAAACAAAATTAGTAAGAATGGAGTTTTAAAGATTTGATGAGTCCACCCTAATACCAAACAATGTATTTGAAAGCTTTAGATTTAGATCTGAAAAATAGACCACAAAATTTTGACATCCATGTTGAAACTTGCCACACATGCTACACTTAACACTAATAGCATACATAGCATGTGTAAGTTCTCAGCTATCCATCACCAGAAGCTCAAAAGGTGTTCTTTGCCACTCACCTTCCTGACCTGCTGACGAAGCGAGTCAGCATTGCAGTGCAACCTGGCTACGACTACATGGGGTGAAAGTTTGTCGTGTTTAGTTTGGGTTTAGTTTTGGGTTCTCGGTCTGAGCTACAGAGGATGTTGAGCCATCTGATCGAGTCGCCATGCTGGTGCCTTACCAACAAAACATTCCCTGCAGGCCACACTCGCAGGGCCGCGTCAGATGCTAGATATGTGCTATTATCTACCTGTGAAAATGATGGCATGTACAAACAGCTCACAGAGCACTGAACGCAAATGAAAATCCAACCATAGGCTGTGTGAAGACCACCTGTGTTTAGCACTTAAATCACCAGTAAAATAAAGCCCATCTCATCTCCACAGCCTACGTCAGCCCCCCCAGTAGCACACAAGCATCAGCCATAAGGTTTGATAGGGCCCAGCAGCTGATGGGAGGGCAGAGACAGGGCCGATGGCCCACTGTAAACCAACCCTCCAGACTGCTGGATCCGGCCAGGGTGAGCATGTGGCACTTTAGATTTAGAACAGTTACTAACTGCATATACAAATAAATGAACTAAATATAGTGCCAACGAAGAAGGACTGAAGTTATCGAACCTGGGAGAAAAAAAATAACGTTTTGAGGGGAAAAAATTATGTTGCCATGAAATGTGACTGTAATTAGTTTTCTCCTGGTCTCTCCTTCAGTAGTCTTACCTAAAAATACTTTTCCATTCCGTCTCCTCGGCACGGCTCCTCCAGCAGCACCTGTGGCTTTCTGTGGCAAGGAGCAACATTATTTATGAGCCCAAACTGTAGACAGTCGTCAAAAACGTCTCTCCTAAACGTCTCAAAACCACCGAAAAGGCACAAATAAAAAAGAACAAAGGGCAAAAACACAATGATGCAAAATGTTACCAAATCCATTATGGAAGGAATCATTTCATACTGTTGGATACAAAGCTTACTGTTTGCAATACAGAAGGAGCAGAGTAAGCAAAGGTAAAGAACAATATAGCTACATTAGTAGGGATCCTCATTAAACGGTCTTTGGCCAGAACATTACAAACCAGGCGAAACGGTGACACATTTGAGATCAAGTGGATCCCACGAGAGAACAGCAGACACAAGCGCTGCAGGAACGCAGCAGTGTTTGAAGGGATCATGGAAGGAACGTCACTACCCAGTACCTTCCCTGCCACCCGGAGCTGAAGCAGTCGATTTCATTTAAGTGATCTCTCAAAACATCATTAAGTGATTTTCCATTATATGCTTTAGGAATATAAATCGTTGCCACTAAAACATGCTAATGACAATGCAGAATCTTAGGATCTTGTCTGTAACATTGCACTGTACAATACGTTATGATATGAGTAATAACATCTCGTTATTGAGCATCACAGCTCAGTAGCTGTTGGATGGATTCTTTTTTGTTTTTTGTGTGCAATCAAGCAACATCATTTCATTTAGTACTGAATATATAAAGCTGTTGTGGTTTACTCTCACATATAGACTGAACATGTTCCTGACAAAATAATGCACTGCAACAGCAAGATATCCAATAAACTGGTGGAGAGAGTTTGTGAAATTAAATTTCACACAGTTCTACTGAGTTTAATTTTAGTCTTCAAAATTTATAAGGCTAGTACCCAACCATAATGCATCTGTCCACTGTTTATGTGCCTTGTTGTCAACACAAATACATACACTACATAACAGCTACGTAACAGCACACTACATCTCCTGCTTGAACATGCCATGAACCTGAAAACCTTAAGTGTTTTGATTAGATACCGGTATCTTTAGATACCAGTATCTTTAGGTATCTTTATCTGACTTTGAAATCCTTATTAAAAACGTACAAACAGATGACAACAGGCTCACAGCTCACCTGGATCAGGCCCTTAAATGATAGTTTGTCACCTTGTTATTGTGTATTAGCCCAGACATGTTCATTACGTCTCTGTACTGATTTTGTCAGCCTATGTTTTGTTCCTGCTCTTGTCAGAGAACTAGTCAGTCAGGGGGACAGGGTAATCAGCATGGTGTTGTGTTTTTTTCTCCCTGTCAAGGTAGTGCCATCTTGTCTCATCTCTTTCTTAAGAATTTCTATTTATGTTCAGATGTATAAAATCATTTGAAATACAAAAAAAAAAACCTGGTGAATTATGTGTCATCGTCCTCACCTCCTTCACGTGACGTTTTAAGTGCATGTACACACTCTGTCCAGTTTTACGATAATGTCTCTCCACATGCTCTCTTCCGAAACCCAGGAATGTGTTCATACACACATACAGCCCACCTTCAGATTCCTGAAGGGAGAAAAAGGTACATGTACACACGACTGCAAGACAAGAGTCATCACATGTTACCTGCATTATTGTGACAAGCAACACACAAGGGACACGCAACACAAATACCAAACATATTTCAGTGCTCAGAACCAACACATTAGTCATCATCTCCCCCTATGAATCAATTGTTTTAACATGTTTAAATGTTCAAAAAGAGAGAGAAACAAAGACTAATATGAAAATGTAAATCTAAAAGATTTTAAATCTAAATATTGTATCTGTCAGTCACAATTTTAAATAAGACAGAAATTAAATTATTGGAGTTAATTCATGATCAATTACAGATAAAAAGCAACAAATATGAAGAAAATGTAAAAGAAATAAGAATTTAAGTAACCCTAAGCATATATACACTATTCACTAACTGTGTGGCCGAAGTTCAGTTTAATAACCATTTAATAACCATGTGCATTTGTCATTAGAAAACACCTTAGACCGCTGATTGTTTTATAAGCCAAAGATTAGATGCATTTAGCTAGTGTTCAGCTACTACCCACAACTATTACCTCACGCTAGCTCACAGACACAAGTCTTGTGTACAGAGTAGTTTTTCAAAACAAGACGAAACATGCTATCAGTGTAGGAATCCCACCTCGCAAATAGGACGAGGGCACATACTCTCGGAAAAACCTCTCAATAGATCGTGGTGACACACGAGCTTTAACAGGGAGGGGGTAAAAATAGTCTGACATGACGAACTCCAAACAGCTGAGTCACCTTTAAAATTGCTAAGGGTTAGACCTATAACAGTAAACCAGCATATCCCAAAAGTTGCAAAGAAATTGCATTTACTGATCAATCTACCAATTTACGACAGATATTTGGAATCGCAACATAACCGGCTGACTGACAAGCCTCGATTACCTGAGATCTTTTTATAGTTGGGTCACAGGCAATATGATCCATTATCATATTAGCAGTCTGAACTGCCTAATTGTTTTTGATAACTTTGTCAGCGTCCAGCACGAACATGGTCGCAGTGAGACGCACTGATATTTACTGACAGACAAATAAACATCCCTGGTTGACTAAGCTGTCGCGAAAAGACTTAGGGATATGGCATATTCCAACTTAAACTGGGCAGCTTTCTGGGTTGTTTTTGTGTCGCCATTTGATTTATGATCCCACCTCATCGCCTTGAACAAAGGACAACGTTCCTAGGATGTAAACATCAGTGTTTTATTTAATTATTTCCGTGAGCTGGCGCACAAGTTCTGGCGAACGGTGTTCGTGGGGTCCCCACGTCTCCCCATAAACCACGCAGCCTTTCACGTGTCGAGGAAAGCTGGTGCGGTAGGCTACGCCATCAAAGCATCTGAACATTCATGCATCAAAATATTTGACATACTACTCACTGGAGAATCGTAGGAAAAAGCGCATTCACTCTTGTAAACCCTGTCTCCTGATCTCGGGACTCTTATGGTTGGCATGTACGGGACCAGAAGCTCTCCCAGATCTGTAGCCATCTTTGCATTCCTGCTGCCCACACCACTACACAGAGAGCGTCTGAGGAGCAGACTGTCAATGAGCAGAAGGGACGAAGGTATTTTTAAATCATACAGACCCGACGTTCCCTAGGATCACTGGGATATGACGACGAAAACATTGAAGGGCGGGGTGGAGCGGGGGTCTTTTTGAGAAAGGAGCCAATATTTATGTCACTATTCTCCTAAACACCTATTGGTGGAAATTCGCGTTTACGAAAATACATTTAGGGCTATGGGCTTTTCTATTGGCTACTGTACCAACTGCGGGCTGTAAGACTTATTATATTATGCTAATTTACGCGTATCTATTTGAATATACGTCATTTATTTTTTTATGATTTGTTGTGAAGGTTTTAAATTTCGAGTAATATTCATATCCATATAATATTCGCATATTTTCTAAACATATTCTCTAGCTTACGTCACGTTATTTGCGTGCAATAATTACCGAGACTTCTGTTTAATTTACTTAGTTAGTTTTTCATGTTTGTGGATGGTCAGATTCGACAAAACAGTACACAAACAAGATACTACAACTTGAAAATCAAGCAAGAAGCAGATCCTATTTGTCCTTGTTTTTTTTCTATAATTAATAACAGTTTTAGTTAACAGTTATAATTAACAGTCTTACTGCAGAATATTATTTTTAGAATGGTGTTTGCAAAATTATTCATTTTGTAGGATGACTGACACTGGAAACAGGAACATTTTAAGTAAAAGTTTCCTACAGGGCACATCAAATACATCTACAGCATTCAGCTGACACTTTTATCCAAAGCAACATGCAACTATGGCTGTATAAAGCTTGGGCAGTTGAGGGTTAAGGGTCTTTGGGTCTAAGGGGCCAATAGTAGCAACTTGGCCAAAGTGAAGATTGAACAGACAATTATCTGAGTACTAGTCAAGTGCCTTAATCAGTGAGCTCCCACTACACTGGCAAGCATCCTTGCAAGATAACATGAGCCTGCTGTAGGGCCAAACAAACCAACCAGAGACTATAACAAAAACCTTTTATGTAGTTCACTAGTTTGTTGTGTCTTTATTTGATGCAGTGCTTGAGTTTAGGTAGTTATGTACATATTTAGACTAATAAATGAAAATACCAGTAAAAACACTACCTGTTAAAGGCTTTGAAGCACTTTCTCCTTCTAAGGACGAAATCTAATTGCTGTTTAAAGGTTGTGAGCGTAGTGATACATAACTGTAGTGATCTTTGTACAGTTGCAATCTATATTGTAACTGATCAATATATCAATGCTACTACCGTAATTTAAAGGGTAAATGCACCTGTGCTTTGGATAGTCACTCTTCATTTTCCATCTTTTGTGGCTGGTTTCCACAAAACAGATAAAACCTAGTCTTAGATTAACTTGCAGTCCCAAAGGTAAATCCAATCCTGATTAAGGCAATAATAATAATAACAATGTATCCAAGTTTCAATAACAGAACAAGGTTTGGGTTATTACACTTTATTGGTGCCAGAGACAAAAAAAGAACACAAATACATTTGCACATATATCAATTTTCATTATACATTGTATAATGACAATATTTTTGACAGGTTCCATGAGATAGGTAGCAGGTAATCAACCACAGTTAATCATCAGGTGTTGATTTATGAGACTGGTCAATCAGATCCTTGTCCAGCGTCTCAACAAAGAACCAAGGACCATCTCCTTTTTCTCTCATGTGCCTCCTGACCTCCAGGTGACCCTTTCTATGAACAAGAAAATCATGGGTAAGTATAAAAGAAAGTTGCAATAATCCAAGTTCTAAATATGGTATCCTTACATGGATTTGCTATATACTTTAAACACATGTTCAAATAAAAAAAATGGGTTGATTAAAACAAATAAATAAAATAGTAATAAGATTAATGTTCAAATCTAGTGGTTAGTACAGATGGTTCTCATCTATACCTGTGTGGAAAAAATGTGGCTGTTAGGATATATAGATATATCTTTCTTCAGTCTTCCTAAGGCAGCCAACCGACAGGAGTACATTAGAATCTCATCATTACAAACTGGAAACTTAAATATATTCTTAAACAATATTCCACTTGAATTTTGCCTCCACAGTGTAGAGCATAACTCAGAAATCTGAGGCCAGTTCTTAACAGTGACCTAAACTATAAATGTTTGATGAAGGTTTATTTTCATTTTATGAATGTCACACAACTATGTCTTAGTCCAAGTGCAGAAAAACAACATTTTCCAATAAAATACAGCAGGATCAGGTTAACCTATGACCAGTTACAACTCACCTCATTTCAGCCTTCTCAGCCTCAATGTGAACAAGTGCCATCATCTTTTCATAATCTTTCGCGGGGTTGTCATAGACATTCCGGGCAATCCATCTAGTAATGGGATGCTTGGGATCAAATAAATTAAGAAAACTTAAAACAAAGCACATACAGTTTTAAGATCTTAGTTTTTCCTGTGTGAACAGACATGCAATGTCACATCAGGATCTATTAGCCAAAAGACACCATTTACAACTTTGAGATAAATTGGCCATGTTTTTTGGATACTGAAATCATAATACACAGAATCACAAGAAAGACCATACCTTGTAGTACTCCCAGTGATCTGGTTCATAGCCCTCTGGAATTTCAGCCAACTCAGCCTCACCTAGAAGACAAATGTTAATTTGTTGAAGTCCTATGCTTACGAATGCCACATTTAAAAAAAAAGTATTGAAAATATAAGTCCACAATCTTCAACAAAAATCTGAAAGTCAGAGCATGTGAAACTGACGGAGACAGGGAAACTTACCAATGAAAATATTCACAAAAGTAACAAATGCTGCAACTGGGATCCCAGTGAGGATTATGTAATATTTCTGGTGCAAAGGAAGAGAGACATGGAATAGTGAAAGGTATGAATTGTGGAGAAACTGGAGATAAAAGTCTGGCACACTGTCTTTGTATAACTCATGGCTACTATGAACTGTAATCTGCTTGCCTTTCTAAAAAAACATAAGCAACTCTTTAGGATGACGATGTATTTCACAGCACATAAAATAATTGTAGCTTTTTTCTTACCAGTAAATGTAAAAATCTTCTGTCATAAAAGTCAGTAGGTTTGATGACAAACATTCTCTTTCCATGACTCCCATAACGGACAGCAACTGTTGATGAAACACGAACAAGCGAAATAAAGTCCTCATCTGTTTTCTGCACAGGTGATATGAAACACTTCAAATGTGTCACAAAAACAGTCATTAAAAATGGAAGCAGAAAATTATCGCAAATACAAAAAATATCAAACGCCATTAGAAAGCAAAGGATCGACTACACGTCCTCTGAGATTTTAAAAAACATCTCGATTTGACTGCTTGTTAAAGGGAAGTTTACGATTGTAGAGAAGGTCAAGACAGGATAGCTGCGTCCAACACTCGCTACCATGGCTAACCGACGCTTAGTTTGCACAGCTTGTGCGACAACTTTAGCTTTAAACTAAATTGCATTCATCCAAGCAGAAATATCTAGCTTTCTAACTAATGCCAATCACGAATAAGAGCATTAATGAAGGCTAGGTAATAAGTCAGAAAGCGAAAGCAGCTTCAGTAAAGCAAGCAGCACCTAGCAGCAAGAATGGTTAGCTAGCTACCTAGCTTAGCTCGAATATTACAAGGACAAGGTCACTACAAATAACAAAACGTTTGCAGTGATGTGTTACGATTGCCTACAAAATAAATGTACAGTGTACCTTGTTCTGAGCGCACTACTGCCCTGGAAAGTAGATCCAACGACTGATTTGGACGTTTCAATGGATTTAATCTGGCTGCGAACGCCGCTGCCGTCCGTAACACACTCATGGCCACCATGGCAGTTTGGGGAACAAGAACCTCGGTGATTGGTTCTTCAGACATCATGTGAAGACAGATTAGCCATTAATGTTTTGGGCATTATTTGTACCAGTCAAAAGTTTGAACACACCTGCTCATTGCTTATTTTTAGTATGTTCTATAATAATAATAATAATAATAATAATAATAATAATAAATTACTGGTGTTCTCCACCTTCAGGAGGCAGCCACCTGCCATGCTTTTCAATGTCTTGAAGAAATTGTCATATGTGCTTGAATGGTGGGGGACTGAAAGAAACTTTTTGTTGAAGGTTTTTTTTACAGCTATATAGGAGAAAAAACAAACAAAGAGGAAGGGAAACCCAGTTACATATACATTCTTTTGAGAAACCAGTGAGATTTTGAGTTAAAATTAAATCCAAAGTTTATGGCTCTGAGTAAATATGCAGTGAACATATATACTTTATTTATACAAATAGAAAAATACAGCAAAATACACATCTATTTTATTTGTCACCAGTTTTGTTCAAGAAAGCCTGTATATATTGAGATTTGCTTCGTGCTGTAACCTTTAGGAATAAATGTTGACGTTTGATACATCTGGCAACCCTGAGTAACGTTGACATTGCTTTTCAAAATGGCGACCGCCACAGCATGCCGTCTTTCTGCTGTTTGTAGACAATTTCAGCGTGTTATTAAAATATCCTTGCCCACAAAAGCTCAGTATTCATCACAGGTATTTGGAAACTATCACTACTGTCCGCAAAGGTAATATTGCATCTTATCTCAAAGTTAGTCATTGTCAATTAGCTATCCAGCTATTGTTAGCAATGTTAACTAGCTAGTAAACCGGGAATTCAATGAATGTCAAACAAGCAGCCAACGTCATTAATTAGCTGTGTTATGAGCTTAATAAACGATCGCAGTCTGATTTCCGAGTAAAATTATGATGTTTCTCGTTCCAGCCCTCCTGTGCAGTACGGACGATTTCTCCATACGTCCACGAGCAGATTGGGCCTTGAAGAATTTTTTGACTTGCCGGAAAATTGGGGCGAAGAAACAGTTAAATCAGGTTAGTTTAAGCTGTGTGAAATAAGGGGTCTGATGTGCTCAAAAAGATTTATTAGATAGATAGATAAATATAATGACTTGTTTGCAACTTTCATAGGTGCTCCATGGACCTGCAAACTGCTTAGGGCAAAAAGCAATGAAGATTTGCACAAACTGTGGTAATGTTTGTCTTGTTTACATGCAAACGTACAGGTGTCTACAAATATAAAACTCTTTAATCAGTGGAGTCTAACACTACTGACATTATTACTCAAAGAAGTTCATTTATTTACAATTAAATTTTAGGCATTTTGCACACACTTATCCAGAGCGTCTCACAAATGTGCTTTGTCATTTGATCAAGCTTTTTGAGATTTTGCTCATTATGTAGCCTTACATTAAAAAATACAAACGGGGCCCATCATTTTGTGATGCTGTGTAGTACAGTTGTGTATGTTGCCAGACAGTAAGAACCACAACCAGAACTGTCAAGACTAGTGCATCAGCCAACAATTGAAGTACTGTATTTGAAATGTGATTATTTATTTATTTTACAGATCCATGTGGGTAATTTTATTTAGCACTTATCATTGGGTGATCCAGTAGTACTTGTTTTCAAGCAGTTTATTTTATTTTCCAGGTATGTTCTTCTGAAGGAAAAAAACATGTTGCTAACAATAGAGCAAGAGGCTAAACGTCAGCATGTTCAAATGCCTAGTCCAGAACGCATCAAGAAGGTAAACACATGCTTTAAGTTCAGAAGAACACTTAAAGCTGTCAAATATTTAAATTGTTAACGAAGCTCAGTCAGTATATGTGATTGCAGTGCCTATTCAACCTGGGATTCTACACATATTTGTATTGCTGCATAGCTGACCAATGGCATGCATTTAATAGGTTGAAAGATCGATGAACAGGCTTGACCTTGTCGTGAAGGAGAGAGAAGATGCTCTTCGTTTACTACAGACAGGGCAAGAAAAGGGGAGACCAGGAGAATGGAGGAGAAATGTTTTTGGCAAAACATTCTGGCAAGTATAATTATTTCATCTTGGCCCATACGGGACTTTCTGTGATCAGACTCAGAACAGAGCTTTTGGAATGTCGAGGTATTTTATACTAATGAAACGATCGTCTCTCAGGTACCGGTTTAGGGAACATCCTGTTCCATGGTACATGAACAGGATATACAAGAGGAAACGTTTCTACACACCATTCTTTGTTGCCCCTTACACAAGGTAGGGTTTACAAAAACGCACTGTTTGTGCAGTACATGGACACTGAAACGGTCTCCAACAGTATTATTGCATTGTCTAATATAATGCTTCAGACATTCCATTTTACTTCCTAATTCCAGGCTAAGTCTTGAGAAGCACCTGCGGAATAAAATGAGGAGGGAAAGGAGAGAGAAGTACACGCAAAGGAAGCTGGATAAGATCTTTCCTAAAAAGACTGCACACGTATGAGATGATGCAGCCAAGTCTTCATCTTTTGTTGTGCAGCCAATAGTCCATATATTCTAAACCAGCTCGTTACATGCTGGGATAGTTGTTACTGTGTAATCCAGATTTGACTTGTTGGTTATGTGGCATAACTGAGCAAAATATTAAATTGTATAACAATGAATGTTTGTCTATGCTATTGAATAAAATGGTATGAATTGAAAACGGTAAAAAGCTAGTTTCAATATTGTACATACACTTCATAAAGCTTCAATACATTAGTGTTTATTGTACTTAAATGTTGATTTTTAGTAGTGAAGTTGCTCACCACAGATTAAAAGGCAATAAGTACACATCATTATGAAGACCATGTTTCAGACTTGATTAACATTTAGAATGTCCAAAGCTGATGAAAAGAACTGTTTTGAAAAAGTGTGAACAAAACATACAGAACTGTAACAAAAATCTTTATTTTCAAAACAGCCAATCAATAATTAAAAGCTCAAATGATGATTTGCCATGGAACTCTGTCCTAACTGTGTATTGCTTACTGTGTAATTGTCCTGCAACTGATTTGAACTTGGATTACAACTGCGTATGTACCAAAAGACTGAATTATCTAAAATACAGATGGTTAGAAACATTGAAGTGCCAAATGTGATATAAAAATACTGAGTGTAGAAAAACAGGAGAACATGGCAATTAGAATTATAAAACAAGAAACCAAGTACAAGAAAGCAGGACTCATTTTTGGAGTTGGAATAACACAAGTGTCCTTGGAGTTCCTGAGTCCACTAAGGCGCCTTTTACTACCAGATGGGGTTTTTTTTCCCCCTCTCAAAAAAGGTCGAAGGTCAAGCATCCACAGGAGGAGTTGGTCAAGGGCATTTCCTATCAACACACTGTTTTCCCCCCTCCTCATACTCCTGTTTAGAAATCCACATTTGTTGGAATGTTCCCTATAGAAAAGAAAAAACACACATCAAACTTTTGCTAAACAGTACCCAGTTGGTATAATACTGCATGATTGGACTGCATTCAAATAATCACGGTTTATTTGCTTAGTACCCACCAGTGAGGCCAGGATGGACCCTCCAATCCAGGCACTGAACCTGCGCTCCACAGTTGTATTGTTGGCTATTAACTTCAAGCGCATACTCTATAAAGTATACAGAATTAAGAATTGATTACAGATATGGAACATGCAGAAAATACAAGTGTCGATATATAGTTCAATATTTATATATCAACATGTGGTCCAGATTTAGATTTAGAGGTCATTTGCATTTATTACCTTTTATCATAAATCAAACAGGTAAATGATCTTGACTGGTTAAGGTAATCTAATCTAGACACCAATGAACGGATTTTAAATACAGATGAATAGTGAAGGAAATGGTTCTCCCTCAGAGGCTCTTGAAACAAAGAGGAGCCTTACAATTGCTGGCAGAAGAGAAACTGGGGAGTGTGTGATGTCTTCTGCAGATGTTACATTATTACATAGCATTTGCAACAAAATGACCATTTCATTTAAGGTTATGTTATGTCCAATTACATATTTAAGCAGACAACGGCACTAACCGGTGGAGTCTTCTGAGAGAGTTCTCTGTTTAATCTGTCTGTAAATCCTTGAATGAGGGTGTTTCCTCCAGTAACTATTACGCTGCCATAAAGCCCCTGAAAAAAGCAGTCATCAATATTATTATACTTGCTTTAACACTGGCGCCATGTTCCAAACTAAAGCATTTCATACATTAAACATTAAAAACTTAAAAGTAGTGCATGAAGATATAAAATAATTTTTATGAGCCATTTATGATTCCTTGTAAAGATGAGAACAGAAGTAAAGCTCTTACTGGTCGGATGTCAATATCACACATGCCGACGCTAGTAGTAACAACATGGCCTACTCCCAGCATGGTGTTTCCTGACAGGCCCTGTGAAATGTGGAGATTAGCAACAGATTATAACCCCAATGGGGGGGGGAGAGAATTTATAACAACTTTATTAGCAGCTCTTACTTTTGCATTTGAAGGATCAAAAAGTCCCTCTGGAATCTTCAGTCTTTCCGCTCCAAAGTCACAGTTGTATCCATTAGGAAGCTCATAATGAACGGTGGGCATCTGAGCAGCCACCCTGCAAAAGGTTTGCAAAACAGCATTACTATACCTCAATGAACAAAAGGTGACTTTTCTTCTCATAAAAACGCATGAACATTGTGTTTGGTTGTAAAGGGGTAGGGACAGATCAATAAGAACTTCATGAACATTGTGTTTGTTTTTAAAGGGGCAGGGACAGGTCAATAAGAACTTCATGCAGTCTGACAGCAGAGTATGAGAAGATGAATTGGACATACTGTTCATCATAAGGTGAATCTGAAACTTGCAAGACAGACGCCTGGAAATCTTGAATAACAGTCTGCAAGAATCAAGACAAGGCTTGCATTTGTTAGAGCTTGTGTTATAATACTGCCAAACAGTTAAGCAGCTCCATTAATGTTTACTTTAACATGAATTCCAGAGTCTTACATTACACATGTAGTTATGCCATGAACGAGTAACTTGAGGAAGCTTCTCTTTTTTCTTCCAGCTGGCTGGTGAACCTTCACGCACTGAGTCCTTAAATGATAATATAACATTAATCATTGCAACACAAAAATTAGCAGAACAGTAAATATTAAAAGCTAAAGTTAAATCAATCTGGGCAGAGCTGGTTGAACCAGGGAGAAGATATACAGTTAAAGGTTTGTTCCACATGTTATGATGGAAGATGAATTATGGCAAGAATTGTCAATGGAGTAGACAAACACAAACAACCCACTTTACTCACACTCCACTTCCACACTATGGAGTATAACTTTCAGCTACAAAAAGACATGGAATAACAAAAAAAGACTGACCTTTAAAAGGCTTACCTTTGATGCAATCATGTACGGAGGAATTATTTCAACATTTAATTCTTGAAACAATTCCCTACACTGCATACTCATAAAGTCGCCTGCGAGTGGAGACTTGACAATCCCTGTTAAAGCACAAAATATATGGGCTCAATGTGAACACAATTAGTTACGTTTCTCCAGTACAATATCTAAAAGCAGGTGGAATCAATCATCAGTACAAGGCTGGGTGTCTAAGTCAAATGCTAAGCTTCTACCACTCATTTAGGTGTTTTCCTGTGCAACAGAAAAAGATCAAAAAATAAACAGAGTAACGTAAATAAATGCAGAATCCACTGCAAGCCAATTTTGCTGAACCTCTTTTTGCTGAAATATAAATGACTTCATATCAACATGATTGATGCAGACGGGCAATTAAGTTAAAAAAAGAAAGCAAAAGCATTTCTTGGTCAGCATGGCCTTGCTCATGAAAGGCACTGCCCAATGACTTCACATAAAGCACTTATGTCTCTCTTAATTTTAAAATACATTTTCATCCAGACCTTTAGCTAGCTAACATCTGTGTGGGTAATGGGCTGCTTTCTCATATCTGTACTTATTTATTATTGATTTAAATTCCATTTTAATTCTTTGATTTTATTTTCCCACTTTTAACATTCATTCAATCAAAAGCTAGCTCAATGAGACATGTTTTACCTTGCTGTAGGACATAACCATCGTGTACAGGAATAGCGGTTGTGTGTGTTGCACCACTGTCCAATACTAAACCAGTGGATCGGCCATTGGCAAATCTGAAATCATTTAAGTTAAAGAGTGCGACCACCTCTACCAGTTTTGGTTATATTAATAATATTCTAATATTATAACTTTTAGTTTGGGGATGGACTGTGGACTAAAGGGAAAAGCTGTTCATTTGAATAAATAATTCTATGTAAAATAAATGAATATATAAATAATCCAGTGAAGCAAATGTATAAAGGATACGCAGATAAGACTGCTGTTTTACATAAGAAGAAAGCAGGAATGTTGTAATGCTCAAACATAAGCTCTGTCAGCTTCTCCCTCTTGGCACGCGTGTTCCACTGCAAGCAAAGGACCAGGAGATGATTTAATAGAAAGGGATGAGCATAAGAGTGTTGGCAACATGCACACTTAAGATATCAGGAACAAATTAGTTGTGAGGCAATGTGAGGGACATACCGAGGCTTCTGACATTAGTACAGGATGCAAGCTTGGCTCTGATTTGAAGTGCATTTTGTAGGTGTGGTCCAAAATGGCTTGAAAGCTGTCCCAGTCCTCAACTGAGTGAGTTAGTAAGAGGAAGGGAGGAAGACAGAGAGAGAAAGAAATCAGTGATGATAAAATCTATGCTTAATCTAAATTTTGTTTATTTATTTATTGTAGATTAATGGCCTGGAAATTAAGAGCCCTAGCCATCCAGAAATCTTGTATTGTTGCTCAATTTATAAATATTTGCTAAATTTCATTTTTCAACCAATCTAAAGGAATGAAAGAAAATAAACCAAAACTCACTCATGCCATTTTTTAAAGGCGACATGACCTCCATGTTTTCCCGGGGCACCCTCAATTGATTGGTGTCAATGTAGTAAGTTGTTCCACTTTGCTTGCTCTTTTCCCCATCTGTTTCCATTTGAGTAGTGCCATCTTCTCTGTCCAATGTCACTCCAATCACAGTAGGGAAATCTGCCTGCAAATATTTACCAAAGATTCAAACATTATGCATTTATTATGTGCTTCATTTCATCTACATGTGGACACAAAAAGCTGCCCTATTTGTACAGAAACTGTGCAGACGTACTTTGGGACAATCTTCTCCTGCATAGCCAGCTCTGACAGAGTAGGAGCCAATGTCAAACACAAGGGCCCCTACTTCATCTGTTAAAAACAAGGAAGGGGGATCACACTGAGTGTCAAAAATGAGTTATCTAACAAAGGCAACACTAAAGCAGCGTTAGGTATATTTAACTAACGCTAGTTTAGTGTATTAAGTCCATAGTTCGTCCACACCGGCCATCAAACACAGCTACGCTTGCTGTATTTGCTATGTTCCGCTATGAAGCGCTCAAACAAAATATACATGATAAATAGTTATATTTACATTAGAGAGACAAAGCGAAAGTTGACCAACCACATAGACAGATGAACAAACCTATTAGCTAGCAAGCAAACCTAGCTAGCTAGCTAAATTTCAAGTCTATCACAGCTATCTAGATAGCAAGCAACTTAGCTAGCCTAACGTGGCGCGCTCATTCATTTGATTTCCGATCGTCAAACATACTTACCCCCTCCATACACCCCACCACTCATTATAACCGGTGATAAGTGAGTATATATATATCTATATATATAATTAATAATGTGGTAGCTTTTACAAAAAAAACCCTGCTGATAATAAAACACAGGCCACTCGCTTTCTGTCCTCTTTTAGCGTAAAAGACGTATCACAACAAAGGAAACGAATCGAGCATCTTCCTCTGTCACACAATCACGTTGGATTGTGCTCGAGAGTTCACTATCGCCCCCGTCTGGTGTGGGGAGAAAGTTCGCTCCTTAATGGGAAGGGTCTGTCTGCAGACTGCAGACGGGATGGGCGTGTCTTTGAGTGTAACTGATGGGTGTGGTTTGGGGTCTAAATATGGACTATTCCTAACCCAAAATCTAACCCTAACGGTCTGTATATAGAGTTAAACACATGTCAGTCTATGAACCGTGCATTTCATAAGCAGGACTTAAAGGACTGCCACTTACATTCCATTTATTGACTCGAAAACACACCCACTACGCATTGAAAGCCAGACTTACCGGTCGGCAGTCTCCAGAGAAGCATTAATATTCAAATAATTCGCTTTTACTATAGATATATGCCCAGTAAAGATGCTTCTGTAGTAGGATTAAAAACATAAACAAAATTCAACTCTGAAGGTGCCAAGAAGGTGCCAAAAATTTGATTAAAAAAGAAACACATCCTAGGGTTAAAGTTAAAAATGTACCCCTCTAATAATATACACAACTGTCAAAATTGTTAGCTATTCTCCAGATCTTTGTCGAGAATCAATTTGATAGGAGTGGTCCCCAAACAAAATTATGTCCTCTACGAATAGACGAGAAAATGGAGAAATAGAGAAATAGCTGACAAACTGCTCGGCAACATATTAGGTAATCTGTGTAGATATAAGGATATAAGATGGAAGAGTTAAGTTAAATATATATATATATATATATATTTTTTTTTTTTTTTTTTTTTTTTTTTTTATTTTTTTTTTTTCTTCTTCCATTTAATCAAAAAGTCGATACACCCTTATGTTCAGAGACTATTGGGCCAACTTGGATCCATTACCAGTTCTGTCCGCCGAGTGTCCCCCTTGGGCCCGTTCGGTCCTGTTTATATCAGCATGCAAACAGTTGCCTAGTTTTACACATACTGATACCGAAACAGCAGCATGGCGAGTAGGGATAGAGTACAGAGTTTCTTACATGCACCAAGAACAAAACCATCATCATGTGTTGGAATTCGGAGAATTTTATTTATTGCAATAATTCACATGGCACAGGCGAACAAGCAAGGTAACTATTACAGCGATTATATGTTGCGAGGTCCTGTGCGGCTCGATATTTCGAATATTGTGGAGTGTCTGTATCATGTTAGCTAGCTGGCTAACGGCTAGCTGCTTCACTGCAGGCTATCAAGTTAGCATGTTGTCAAGCTCTGCTCTCAGTCAGCTAGCTAATATTCTGTGTTACGTTAGCTGAACGTTAACGTTTTTTTATGTTTTACGTTTGAATGTGTTATAGTGAGCGAACCACTGAGAAAGGCTTAACTACAAAGTCGAATAAACAACCTGGTTAGTTTCCATGATTTGAAACTCACTAATTTAGGGTAGCCACCTAGCTAGCTTAACGTTAGCTAAGTTAATGGGTGCCAACTCATACGTTTGGTCATATAAGCTAAAGCTAGGCAACAACCAACCAACCTTGTTCGGTGTAGCTAGTCGGCTAGCCAGTGTTTGCTCGTTGGTAAGATCGATTATTTGTTGTTGAGTACCTAGTTAAATTAATTTAACAGGCGTTTACACTTTTTAAAATGCTCTTTGTTCGACCATTGCTTTGTCGAATATATTTAAAGGGCAACATTGAGTACCTTTTTTGCTTAATTCATCGGCTGAGGCTAATTTGCCAGGTAGGATTTAGGTCGACAGCTCCTTGGCTAATGGTAGCGTTAGAAGCCAACCAGCAATATGAGAACCTGCCCCTAACTGGGTCTTATAAACATACCAGTGCAATTTCAGTGTTGGAAAGGTTTTGCTGCAGTTGACACCTCGACAGTTTTCGTTTCGGCTCTGCTGGCTAGCTGGCTGGCTAGTTTAGCTAAGTATCAGAGTTGGACTGAGGCATAGTTTAGGCCTGTGTTGTCAGCAATGACATGTCATGTCAACCTATTTGGAAGTGTAGGTGGAAGTTACTGATATTCATGATAGAGGTTCATTTGCGTTGATTTCAGTCATAAATTCTGCGTGACCTGTCTGTTTCATTGGCTGAGAATAGTAGACTAAACCTAGACTTGTTTCGTAAATCGGTAAACTGGTATGTACTGTATTCTTATGATATGTAACCAACGTCTGCTCCTTACTGAATTGTTTTAGCTGGTTTATATTTCCTAAGTGCTATTACCATGTTTTAGTGCTTTGCATATCTGCATATCAGAACTTTATTTAATTAAAGTATTCTTTCAAAGATTCCGTCTTGAACAGCATCCTCATATCATCAAAGTAACAAAGGTTTTAGCAGCATTGTCTACAAGCTAGAACATGTTAGTGTTACTCAGATGAAATGTAATACACGAGGTATTAGCCTGCTTACCTGAGCTCAGGAGGCTTGCAATTGCTGTGCACATACTGTGGGTCAACCCCTGTTACCAGAGAAACTATATTAGTTACTGCATTCATTGACAGTTACATATAGATACAAATCAGTGAAATGCCTGCATCCAAGTTCTGTGGAGATTATATTCCCATTTTACTTAAGGCAGCAAACAGTGTCGAAAAGTAATTTTGGAGAAGTGTCTAAGGGACAGATATCCCTTACTGAAGTTAAACAAGTATTTTCAAAAGTCGATTCTTGTTAGTTGGCACCAGAAACGAGTTCTGGCACTTTCCAAAATGGATTCAGGTGCAGAACCTAAGATATTAAATACAGTAATTCTCTAATTTATGTTCATTGTCACACAGTATATCCTGTAGATCAGCAACAGTATGTGATCTTAACCTGCAGGAAGCTTCTGTGCTTTATAATCCCCAGGATTACTGTGGCACTTTTGCTAGACCAGGTGTGGAGAAACCCAAACGTGCCAACAATATTTATGGTTGGCCACCTGCAGTACCACCAATAGGTATAGCAGCCATTGTGATGGAGCAGCACAGCTTTTTGAAATGCAGCCGATCGCTGAATAAAATGAATGCAGTCGCTACCATTTCATTTTACTAGGGAAAGACATGTCAGTCTAGGTTGGTTTTACCATTTAAATTGCTTTAGGGTGAAATGGGGAAAGATTAAACAGAATATGGAAGTCCAGCTATCCATCTGTGATGCTCTAAATAGTCATTTATGCAGTTTCTTCTACTTCTATACAGCTTCCAAGGCACCTAGTATGTCTGAATTATGACTCCAGTAATGATGAACATTGTCACAGTCTAATGAGTAGTGTCCACTTTTCCTGCATGTACAAATGCTGCACATGATCTTGGTAGGTTGTGGGGGCGCAGAAATCAGCACACATTCAGAGATGTAGGTCAGTTTGTTTACAGCAGGAAACATTCATATTCAGCAGAAAAAGACGCGCTTCGGAGGGTGGTGGAGAAGAGGAGCTCCCTGCGGCAACAGTAGCTTTGTCCAAGAACGTTGCAGGTTGCACGAGCTTATCAGAAGGGCTGCGTCTTGAAATGATTTGGCTACATGGAACCAGGGCACCTTCCTTACAGTGGTTCAGATCACGCGCGTATACCAGTGCTGCCTCAGGAGTAGTTGTACAAACCCGCCGCACCTTAGTATTTCTGCCTGTATGCATATAGACCTGCTTTTCTATTTGTTTAAACAAATGTTTGCAATGGACCTGTATCATACAGTTGCATTGTTTGAATGTCATCTTAGTGTAAATGTAGTCTCTCTACACTCATCAAACCCAGGAAGAACAAATAGAAAAAATATTTTTTTCATAAATAATGGATTTTTTTTTCCTGTGGTTGTTTTACAAATCATGATGTTCCGTTCTATGTCTATTTGATTTATGAGAGTAACGTTGGAAAAAAAAAATATTATTTTAGGCTTATTTTGCATTTGTTCCAGACTGTAGGATACTTTTCCCAGAAAGTATATTTTGATCTACTCTGATGTAGATTTTTAGCACTTCACTGTTTATCAATCATAGTAGTAATCAGTTTTAATACCATGGAATGTTGCTACACACATGTACACTCTAACAAAGTCTTAAACCATTAGATTCCTGATCAATATCAGACGCTCCTGTTGTGTTTTCTTTGGCTAGTTTGGTTAATCTTGGCATTCACATGGTTTAATAAATGTAAATGAATTTGGCCAAAATAAAAGTCCAGTCTAGAATGTTTTGGTCATAAAACCGTCAACCTTTTAAGTTTTTAATATGAAAATGCATGAGAGACAATCTAAAGCTATATAGTTAGATTTGATCAATTTTGCCTAGCCTTCAATTTGCCTATATGATGTAGCTCTTTCAGGTGCATAAATCTGAAACATTTGTTTAATTTGTATCCTACCTAAAATGCATCTCCATAGACCCTAATTACACAGTTGAGATTTTTGTGATCACTAATTACTTATAGTTCCGCTGTCTGTCTGCTGTATTTTCTGAGTAAAGACAGGATAGAAATCTGCAGGGACTGTCTTGTGAAGAAGAAGGGTTGAGTATTGGCTTAATTAGCCCATCAGAGAGGGATTTTGTTATTTTATTGTGTTTTCTATCTGTTTGTTGGGTACAGTACTGTAAGAGCCCAGAGCTATGCATGGAATTTTTACTGGTAACACATTTTAATTTATAATTTTTATATGGCCTTTATAAAAATTCTTGTTTCAAAGATACAAATGCAACATTTTGAGGCACTTGCAGAGCAATAGCATCTTTTGTCACAAGACTGAAAGTTGTCTTTCACACCCCTGCGTCTCTCTGACTTCCTGTCTGATTATTTAAAGATTGTCTCCGTGCTCAAGATGCCCACAGCTCTCCATAGCTCTGTAATTGTAGTTAGTCAAGAGTTTTGATGAAGCACCTTTATATAGGCATACCACATAACATTCATAAACAACCTTAATATAGAATGGCTATGAATCTTGAGTATGTAATGCAAGGATGCAAGTAAGTGATTGTGTGCCTGACTTAGAGGTTGCTTCTCTAGTACATACAAAAAAAACCATTTTTTTTATCTATAAAAGGAGAAAAGACAGAGCCTAAAGCTTCATAAATCTCACCGATTCTCCCTCTAATATGAACAATGTAATAATTTTTTTCCTCTAACCAAAGTGTAATATTTTTGTCCCCACCCCCCTATATATTGTAAAGAAATGCTTTACAGTTACCCTTGTGCTACAGAAAACCCAAGCGCAGAACAACAGCTTTTTTTGGGTGGGGGAGAGTTGTACATGTAGTGCTGATCTGAATCACAACTGAAACCAAACCCAGATCACGCAGTGTTTCTCTCAGGCACATAGATGTCAAAAGACTCGCATCTCACAAAAGAACTGCTGGATTCATTTGGTTTGCATAATCCATGTGTGCGTAGCAGAGTATGTGGTGGGGGAATAAGCCTTGCAGCCATCCTGTACACTTCCATATAGATAAGAAAGGTGATGATTTGACATGCCAATTTACAGTCAAATTATGTTTGATATAGATGGTCCAGTGCATATGCGTTGTTAGTTTTTGTGTGCTATTCTCACCCACTGCGCGCACACACACCAGTTCAGTATATCAGTGTATTGTTACATCTTTATTCATGTTGGTGTAACTGTGTATATGCCTTTGTTCTGTTAACGGAAGCACAAAACATGGTCAGATTCTCATTTACCTCATACTCAAACTCCAGATCTGGACAGTGGGCTTGGTTTACTAAATACACTGCTCAAAAAAATAAAGGTAACACTTAACACAATATAACGCCAAGGAAATCAAACTTCTGTGAAATCAAACTGTCAGCTTAGGAAGCAACACTGATTAACAATCAATTTCACATACTGTTGTACAAATGGAATAGACAACAGGTGGAAATTATTGGCAATTAGTGAGACACGCTCAGTAAAGGAGTGGTTCTGCAGGTGGGGTCCACAGATCACTTCTCAGTACCTATGCTTTCTGGTTGATGTTTTGGTCACATTTGAATGTTGGTGGTGCTTTCACACTCGTGGTAGCATGAGACGGACTCTACAACCCACGCAAGTGGCTCAGGTAGTGCAGCTCATCCAGGATGGCGCATCAATGTGAGCTGTGGCAAGAAGGTTTGCTGTGTCTGTCAGCGTAGTGTGCAGAGGCTTGAGGCACTACCAGGAGACAGGCCAGTACACCAGGAGACGTGGAGGAGGCCGTAGGAGGGCAACAACCCAGCAGCAGGACCGCTACCTCCGCCTTTGTGCAAGAAGGAACAGGAGGAGCACTGCCAGAGCCCTGCAAAATGACCTCCAGCAGGCCACAATTGTGCATGTGTGTGCACAAACGGTTAAAAACCAACTCCATGAGGATGATATGAGGGTCCGACGTCCACAGATGGGCGTTGTGCTCACGGCCCAACACCGTGCAGGACGCTTTGCATTTGCCAGAGAACACCAGGATTGGCAGATTTGCCACTGGCGCCCTGTGCTCTTCACAGATGAAAGCAGGTTCACACTGAACACATGTGACAGATGTGACAGAGTCTGGAGACGCCGTGGAGAGCGATCTGCTGCCTGCAACATCCTTCAGCGTGACTGGTTTGGCACTGGGTCAGTAATGGTGTGGGCTGGCATTTCTTTGGAGGGCCGCACAGCCCTCCATGTGCTCGGCAGAGGTAGCCCGACTGCCATTGGGTACCGAGATGAGATCCTCAGACCCCTTGTGAGACCATATGCTGGTGCGGTTGGCCCTGGGTTCCTCCTAATGCAGGACTATGCTAGACCTCATATGGCTGGAGTGTGTCAGCAGTTCCTGCAAGATGAAGGCACTGACGCTATGGACTGGCCCGCCCGTTCCCCAGACCTGAATCCGATTGAGCACATCTGGGACATCATGTCGCGTTGCACCACAAACTGTCTAGGAGTTGGCAGATGCTTTAATCCAGGTCTGGGAGGAGATCCCTCAGGAGAGCATTCGCCGCCTCATCAGGAGCATGCCCAGACGTTGTAGGGAGGTCATACAGGCATGTGGAGGCCACACACACAATACTGAGCCTCATTTTGACTTGTTTTAAGGACATTACATCAAAGTTGGATCAGCCTGTAGTGTGTTTCCACTTTAATTTTTTGTGTGACTCCAAATCCAGGCCTCCATTGGTTAATAAATTTGATTTTCATTGATGATTTCTGTGTGGTTTTGTTGTCGGCACATTCAACTTTGTACAGAACAAAGTATTCAATGAGAATATTTCCTTCATTCAGATCTTGGATGTGTTATTTGAGTGTTTCCTTTATATTTTTTGAGCAGTGTACATAGCTAGCACTGTATATAAAAAAAAAAAAAACCGGCAAAAACAAAAATAAATAAACTTGTTGTTCCCCCCCCCCCCTTTGTAGTCTTTCCCCCCCTTGGCAGCCCTTGGCTCTCTCCCACCCAGCATTAATATAATGGCAGGTACCATGTAGGAACAGCATTGTACCGGTTCTAAACATGAACCACACACAAGAAAAACACCAAAGAATTCTTTTTTTTTTTAAGCTGAGCCATCAAAATATTGTTCATGGACCTCAAATGCAAAGAGCACATAGTGGAAATAAATAGGGGTCACTCACGCTGCGATTGTATACAGTTGCTCGTAGAATCTGCAAAATCTAAGGTTGGATCAGATCCTTACAACACAAAAGTTAAAATATTCGTCATGAAGGGCTAATTTACATATTTAAATCCTCAGTGATATAAGTAAATATATATGTAATATTTTTATTTATTTATTTATATATACGTACAATATTGTGCTAAAGTCTTGGGCAACCATTAGGTTTATTGTTTTATTGATTTAACAATGTTATCACCATATATAATTACGTCTTGGTCACTTCATTAGAATACAGCCAGACACTACAGGGCATTTCTATGCAGCATTAACAGAAGAAAAATCAGAAAAAACAACATATGACCTTCCCTTACCCTTGAGCAATAGTAGGAACCTGTTTCTCTTCAAGTCTCTTAAAGCCTGTTATAATATACCAGAATATTACTTCAGGACATTTCAGAACAGACTCTGCAAAAGACTTATAGATGTGCTTATTGCCACAATGGGGGAGGAATGCAGTTTTGGGTGTGTATATAAAATATATATATAATATAAAATAAAATATAATTAGAGAGAGAGAATTATGCCATTGCTAAGACAACAAAATAAAACAAAAATAGGGAAAAATGTACATCAAGTGAAATTTTATTTACCACATAAATTAACATCCTTTTGAAATTGCTGATCAGAAAAGGCAATGCGGGAATAGAGTCCTGACTCACCGATCTGAAGGTCCTCGTCACTTAGCAATGATTCAGCTTCTCCTGGTTTTCCAGCGAGCTGCGAGAAGTTAGAAATATCAGGTTGTTGTGTGTCTTCAGCATCTCATATCTGAGTCGAAATGAGAGAAATTGGTCAGTTGTATAGTCGATATAAACTTAAGTGAAAAGATTGGTTAACTTGATTGATAAAAAAGGTTACTGTAAGTGCGGTCAGACAGATGAAGTTGTCAGGAAGCTGCCTGTCATGAAGCTGCCTGCCAACATGTCTGGCATTTCATAGTAGGTCAAGGTCAGGGGTGAAAAAAGACCAGTTGAAGACGGTGGACTTTTGTATGTTATGGTGAAATATTTGTGATGTTGTGTCAGTTTGCATCTGACAAGCACATTTGATACATGGTTGATTTTTTTTCTGCTACAGTCTCGTTAGCTAAATATTAAAAGTCCCAGCAGCAGTTAGTGGTGTAGTTAGTGTTTTATATGCAAAGCACTTGATGAACCTCATGTGTAACACATTCATTCCCTCATGCTTACTGTCTGATACGAGAGTGGATTGGAGCAGCAGCTACTTGCCCAGTGATGTAATCAGACTGCAGTTCAGGTCTGTTTTGCCCTCCGTGTTTGTTCCCCTCTCCGTGTTCACTCTTTTTGAAAATGTGCAGCTTGTAAAAAGCTTGGAATAGCTTATTTTGTCAAGCATAATCCTTATATAATTTTTTTTAAATCCCTAACATTGCTAATTAGACCAAACTCTTGCTAACAAGATCAAAGTGTTTATTAGAATAATAAACTGCTTCTTGGTCAGCTGCTTTTGATTTATTGCTTGTAATTAGTAGAAAAGGTTACATCACCTGTGGCTAAAGCTTCATGTAGTTGAACCTTTTTGATCATGTAGCTTTATAGTTAAGTAACACAGGCTGTATTTCTGAACGAATGTTAGAGTAGCTAACTAAAGTAGCATTATCGAGAAGCTTGCCTAACGTTGTTGGTCATGCCATAGCAAACCCCCTTCACAAAGAAAATCAGTGAATTTCAAGTTTGATTTTCATTTACGGTACATTTAATGGCATTTACCAACTGTTAACGTCAAAAAATAACTCGGCCAGTGTTTTGTGAATGCTACCAAGCCGTTCTGATGTTTTATGCATGTGGGTTGAAACCGTCCTTGAGCGATTCCGGATCAAGAGAAAAACACTGCTGTTCTGACTTTCTTCTCAGAAAATTTAAATTGGATTGCAGATATAAAACAACCGTGTGATCTTGACTGGCAAAAAAAAAAGCAATATCAGATAATACTCTGCAGCAGTTCATGGCTTTACTTAATATGAAACCATTTAAAGAAGCCCCAATATTATCTCTAAACTGCACTATATGAGAAGTCATTTAACACCAGCCAAGCCTTTTCCTGTCCTTAACAGACTTGCTGTCAAGTTTTCTGACTGTCCTCATATCCATTATTTCTGGTTGGAGTTCATGGCCCTGTTAGCAGAGGTTCTGGGCTTTCTTCTCCCCTTTTGCCCCAAGCACTACTTGATTTCTCATCTTTTCTAGGGCCCAGCCATGTTAAAAACTCTATATTAATCTCATTCACTTTTGTCACAAAGATTATACCACTGGAAGCACAGTGGTTTTCAATAGCATGTTGCATAAGAGGGGTATGGGGGTGGTTAGGAGGTCGACTGGTTAAGGGATATTGGCTCAGGCTAATCAAAAACAAACTAATTAAAAATACATCAAAAGCTCTTCTCTGGGCAAAAGCTCAATCATTTATTTCCTAACCACACCCATTCTGAACTACTTTCATAATTTTCCTCCACACTAGTAACAAAATGTGAAATATTGTATTTGTTTATCTGTTTATTTGCTTCAGTACACAAATGATTTATTAGCGCATCGGTCAAGTATGTTCATCAGGTTTAGTGGTGATATGAAAATAGTTAACCAAATAGCACTGTAAACAATACATTTTGGTACTCGTATGCCCTCAAACAAAATTTTATTATGTTTTTAATTCTTCTTTCTTTCTCTGAGTTCCTGTTGTTGCCCTAAAACATATAAACTGCATTTCTAATGGTCTTGTCTGGATTAATTACAAATGGTTATAGTAGCACGACAAACTCAGCCGACTAGTTGTTTTGCCATTTCCTTTCTTGTACATCACCAAGAAGTACTCCGAGCTCTTGTTTAGCTCCATTCTAGATTGTTAGACCAAAGTTGTAGAGATGTTATGCAAGACCTTGTGTCTGTGATCTCGTATCTGCCTTGTGTAAGCTCATATGGTTTTTACATAGTCAAATGGAAAGGTATGACAGTGAATACTCTACAATAACTACACATCATTAAGCGCACATGACAGTAAATACACTATAATAACTACACATCATTAAGCGCACATGACAGTAAATACACTATAAT
>JAOXYF010000018.1:3254946-3268842 GCA_028565775.1 Sternarchorhynchus goeldii | reverse complement strand
ACCTTCCTCTGTGTGTGTGTGTGTGTGTGTGTGTGTGTGTGTGTGTGTGTGTGTGTGTGTGTGTGTGTGTGTGTGTGGGTCCCCCACCCTTTCTCAATCTGAGGAGGCTTTCTTAGGATGAATGTGTGTTTGTTAAATGCTTCAAATGTGCTGTTGTGTTGGCAGCTGAAGCGAGGCCACATGGTCTGGCCATGCAGGAGGACATTTGGGATGCTGATGTGGATTTACACCAGAAGCTTCTGAAAAGATGGAAGCGTCTGAAGGAACAGTCGGGCGTTGAGTAAGTCCTGTGCATGTGTCATCACTGGGGTGGTTCTCTTGTTCTATACTTAAGACTAGGTACAAAACAAGAGGACACCGAAGGGATTTTTGCATAGTATACATCAAAAAATCCTTTACAAATATTGTCATATTTCAAAAATCATTAGTAATCAAGTGATTTTGTTTCACGCTGATAAAGGGTTGAAGCTATATTTGAAGTGAACACAGACCTGCAGAAAAAGGTGCAGGCCAAAATCTCAGCAGAGCTGTCCTGGCCTTCGCTGTTCAATTCCTCCCAGCAGGTTGTGTTTCCACTCACCAACACCAACAGCACCTCTGTGAGTACTCACACATTCGTTTCTGTTCTCATATATTTGGCAACTTTCAAGCCAAAATGTATCATTTGATAAATGGGTGAGCTGATTAAATACGCAAGTTATATATTCATTTTCTATATTTAAAGAGGGTTATGCAACACTTAGTGCCGGTGTGGAAAAACCAATTGCCACTTCTTACAAACCAGTTTGGTTAATCGGATGCATGAGTTATTGATGAGTCTCAGTGGCATGGACTCGTTTTGGCCACTCCTCAGGAGGCAAACTCTCCTCCCTAAATTCCTTCTTTTTCAATTCTTTTCAATTCTTCTCATCTGGACTAGCTCGTTTGCCTTGGATGAAAGTGTTAATATGCTACTTTAGCTTCATTTCACAGCTTAAATTTCTTCTATATAAAAATTCTTGAAAGTGTCTTTCTAGTGAAGGCGTGTCTCATCCAGGGATTTCTGTAGGCCATCACTGGCTGTGCCACAGGGGCATCCAGAAAGCACACACACACACACACACACACACACACACACACACACACACACACACACACACACTACTGTCATAGTGATGAATACAGATCAATATGTAAGTCACTCTGGATAAGAGAGGCTGCCTACTGCTGTGAGTGTAAATGTGTAAATGTCACTGCCAGCATCTGGCTTTGAAGTGCAGTCTTTCTTTCTTTTGTTCGTTCGTTCTTTCGTTCTTTGGTTCTTTCTTTCTTTCCTGGCACCTCTGTTTTTGATTCATGTCCAGCCACCACGTGTAAAGATTAGTCAAGTTGACGTGTAAAGATTTTAGTATCTTCTAATGTAACTGCACTTGTTTCATTTTTGCACAAAAAATATGTATATAAAATAAAAAATACAAGGGTTTTTACACCAGTTTAGTTGGTTGCCTATACAAGAATGTAGTATATGTGTGGTTAGGGTAGACTAGGCTCTCTGCAGTAGCAACTAAATAATAATAATAATAATAATAATAATAATAATAATTTAATGCACTCAAATAACTTCTCAGGTTCAGTAGATTGCTGTAACGTAGATTAATCACCTCATCATAGGAACCCTCTTCCTGAACCGAAAAGAAAATGCTTGACTTAAAGCTCAAATGCTGATGCAGTTTCTATCAGTGGAGTAATGTGGTTAAGATAATTACTAGTATTTTAGCAACATTGTGGGGAAAATAATGCTGAGTGACAATGTTAGCTAGATGCTAATGGTGTAACATCACCATAACACCAGTGCAGAAATTACTTTTCAAATTGGGATATTTCTGACAAGCATCATTTAACTGTGTGTGTGTGTGTGTGTGTGTGTGTGTGTGTGTGTGTGTGTGTGTGTGTGTGTTTCCTCATTTCTTCTCTCATTATAAGGTGGAGGTGGTCATCCTAGAAAACCCAGCTGATCTTCCAGTCTATGTGCAGGTTCTTCCCATTACCCTGTACCCCACCCCCACAGCCTTCACAAGATTACTAGAAGACAGGTAATGCACCAGGGTCACTAGCACATGCTCTCAGTGAGTGGTTTTGCTAAGTGTATATTCTGAGTAATTGCCTAGGAAGTTCTTATACTCAAAAAAGACCCATAGAATATATATAATTAGATTTTTGTAGGGGGCCTATAGCTTGAGTTATAGATTTTATGTTGGTTTGATGCATTTTAACACAACGGACCAAGTACTTATGACCGTGATGTGAGGAGTGTAGTCATCATGTGGCCAGACTCTGGCTGGGTGAAGAGTAGCAGTATGAAGAACAAGCACTGGTGAACAGAACATGGATGATTTATGTGCCTCGACAGCTCACACTTGCTCACCATTTTCCCCCATAACTTGCTTTTCCGTGTGTTAAGCTGCCAGTCCTGTACGCACCACCTAGTGATTACGAAATGTTTGCATGTAATTTTTGTAAGTTTTTTTTACACCACACAAACGCTGTAGCTCAGTTTTGACCGGTCTGTCAACTGTCTGTCCTAGATTCCCAAGGAGTAAGTTATCCAACATGGACATAAATACACTGGAATTTGAGGTACAAAGAAATCAAGTGAGTGTTGTAGAATTTCTTGCTGTGGCCCTCCACTGATGGTTTTGGTATATTCTAGTTAATATTAACGTTTACTTTGATCATCAAAGTTGTTCTGCTTTGTAACATGTTTTGTGACTCCATAAAAATTGCTTGTTTACCCTTGTTCTACCATGTAAACAATGTAATGCTCATCATTCATTTGCTGTGATTGCTATGAGTGGGTGCTCCTGACTCAGCATGTTGTGTGTTAGTCTGCAGTCACGGGTTCCACGGGGTTTGTCGAGGGCCCGACACACCCCTTTGTCCTTAACATGTTGCTCATGCCCGGTGAGGCAAAACCCCTCAGAGTGAGATTCACACCTGTCAGCAATCACAGTGTCTCCACCCTGCTCGTGGTCAGGTGAGAAAGCCCTCCTCCCCTTCTCTCTCTATCTGTTTCCTCTGCCTGAATGCTTCACCCCTTCCCAGCCTGTGACCAAACACAATATACCTTCAAAGCCCTGGAGCCAGAAAACTAGATTGTGTGTGGTGGTGTTTTGGGGGTTTTTTTTGGGGGGGGGGGGTTGTTTGGGTTTTTTATTTTTTAGCTTTGGAAGCTCTGGAAAATCATATGGTACACTATACAAAAGACATGAAGGAGAAAAAATAAATGTTTGCCAGTTCAGCATACAAGAGAGAGAAATCAAATCTGAGATCAAGATGATTTAACATTTGCTGTATGTTTTCTCTTAGTTGGACAAAGGAGCAGTGTGCTTTGTCTTAGGGTCTGATGAACCTGTAGGGCCTTAAGCCAACTGTAAGATATTTGGAAAAATCAATGCTTGCATCATGTTTTAGATAGATATGCTTGTGCTTGAGTGTGTTTTTGATTTTGACTGTGGCTGCTTTAACAGGAACAACCTCACAGTGGTGGAGCTGATCATGGTACATGGACAGGGTACCAGAGAGAGCCTGAAGCTTGCAGGGAAGGTCCCAGGACCAGGCAGCTCCCTGAGGTTTAAGATGACTGAAACACTCCTAAAAGACTGCTCCGAAAGTGAGTGTGTCCCCACGTACATAGCCTGCCGTTACCAGGGCTCTGGGAAGAATTTTATAGGGCGTACTGGCATTTCTCAGTTTTGCTCCACTTAATGATTACCTTCATCCTTTTACATGATGTGCTTTTTTTAACATGTATAGCTGTATACCATGTCCTCTGTGATTATGTAAGACAGAACATCACATCACCACGTTTTGTGGTCTCCGTCACTGCATGATAGTATTTCACATATCTAGTTTCTGTTTCTGCTTTTCTGTAAAGGCAAGTACAACTGCTATAAAAAATGGAAAATTTTAATTGAAATGCTGGAGTGAATCAAATTGTTTTGAAAAGAACTTTGTTTTGTTTGTGTGTGTGTGTGTGTGTGTGTGTGTGTGTATGTGTGTATAATATGTAAAACATTTCATTTGTTTATTTATAGACAAACCCAAGGAACCCAATTTTACTCTGCGAAGGACGTTCAGGCTGGAGAACACAGGGCTCCTTTCTATTCACATTCGATCCATGGATATAAGTGGGACTGCGTGCGAGGGCTATGGATTCAAAGTTCTCAACTGTCAAGAATTTGCACTTAAACCAAACACTTCAAAAGACCTCGTTATACTGTGAGTACCCACTGATATTCGTTGTGATATGGAGCGTGAAGTGATCTCCTGCTTGGGTGCTTTCACATCACCACTTTTGTTATGGCATTGCCAGGCTTTTATTTATGGTTTATTAGAGTAGCACGTCAGTGGGAAAGGCTGAGAAAGACCTTCTTGAAAGGTTAACAACAAATTGTATGAAGTGTGTCTACAGCAAAGGTGCTTGATTAGAGAAACAGCAAAAGCAACAGCTCCCCCTCCTGGATTAGAGAGGAAACATCATTTCCTCCAACCTTGCTCTGTCTTCTCTACATGTGGCTTTATTTAGCTTTTTTCTTGTCTTCTAAAACTTGGTATGAAGACCAACTTCACAATAAATAATCTTCACCAGTGCTGCTCGTGTACAGACTGAGCATCAAGAAGCCCCTTTCAGTTCCCTTTTAATGGTTCACTTTGACACTGTGAGACCTATAACCTACTGATTTCTACAGCAGACGTGAACAGCCTACTACAAGCTAGCTAACTAGCTGTTTTTTAAACGCTGTGACCTCACCCAACAAACCCTTGTGGGCAAAGCTAAACAACAAGCTGACAAGTGCACTTTTTATACAGGAAGGAAACGTGAAGAAGCCACTTCTTACAGAAAAGACAAATGTTTTTCACTAGCTCTAACCAATTAAATGAAACCAGCGTTGATTAAGACAAGCTTACATTCTCTGAGCAGTTGTTTTTAGACTGAACTTTTGTGACATAGTTTATAAGAACAGGAGGTAAAACGTGTGAGGGAAGAGGTAGCCAGGCTACTTGTGTAATTTTGATTTAACATTGAAAATGATTGTTTTTGGACCATGAACATCCCTTTAGAAAATGTTCCTCCATCTCTCCATGTACCCATGATTATATCCTATGATACTGGCAAAAAATATGTCAGTAGTGTAGCCAACCTCAAGTCTATGAGTAAACATCACCTGTCAAACGCGAGTGTGTTCCCGTGCCTGAAGGTGCTATTAATACACATGGCTGGTGCACGTGTGGTGCCATTCCCCTGGACTTCTATGGGGATGTGAATTGCCCCTCTGTCTTGCCTGCATTGCCTCTCTTGGCAGGGCTCATGGAGGCTGAACTGGCTTCTGCGCGTGAGCCTGAGAGAGTGCTAGAAATCGCAGGCTCCCTGCTGATGTTGATAAGAAATTATTTATTTATACAAATTGCCTGCATTGGTTGAGTTAGTGCTGCTGTCGTTAGTGCTGTCCGTGTCGGCCTGGTTCTCAAGCTTGTTTGGGGCTAGAATGTTTAGAGACCCAGCTGTGTTTTTTCTGTCTGGATTTTTTTCCGGCGCAGGTTTACACCAGATTTCACGTCATCACGAGTCATCCGGGAGCTGAAGCTGGTGTCTGCAGGCGGCTCAGAGTTTGTGTTCTCGCTCAACGCCTCCCTGCCCTACCACGTGCTGGCAGCATGTGCTGAAGCAATTCCTCCACCCAGCTGGGAGCTGGAGCTCTACATCATCGTGTCCCTGTTTATGAGGTCAGCACTGGGTGAACTGGATACAGCACCACACCACTCGTGTCCAGTACAGCAGTTACCAGTCGTTTGGTAATTGACAGCTGATAGATACTCAATTACTGGCACATTCTGCTATATAAATGAAAAAATCCTGTTAAAATGAGAATATTGTAAAATCTTCTCATGCTAAACTGCTGAACTGATAAACATGCTCGTCTCCAAATCTGGAAGACTGCAGGGCCCCTCACAGGCCAGAACTGAAATATGAAGCAGGTTTATCATGTCTTTAACATGTAGCTGCTACAGCAGTTGTTTTGTTTCAGGAAAATAACTTCTGTACTGTTAGTGAATAGCGGGTTGGATGTGCCTCTTTTATAATGATGGTGTACAGACTGAGCACACTGCTGGGTTGTGTTTGTGTAGTTCTATGTTCCTCCTGGTTATCGCCATTGCCTACCTGGAAGCCCAGGGAATATGGGAGCCATTCAAGAGACGCCTATCTGTGGAATCCAACTCTCCCATGGAGACCGGAAAACCATTTGATCTCAGGGAAATTGTAAGAATTCAAAGTGATTCAAAGTAAGTTTGCTGGCTTGTCGTGTTTTGATGCACATCCTGTTCCCCGTATCTAAAAGTCGTGAGCACCGGTTTAACCATTTGCAACGTTCACACAGCTTGAACGATTTTGCTGACACGCACCAGTCCTCGACTAGAGGAATATACGGCTCAGGTGGGGGTGGACGGGCCGCCGCTCGGCCAGGTGGCCCGCACTCCAACTCCAACGGCAGTAACGTTCTGGGAGACGGCAAGTCCAGAGGCAACTCAAGCCGCCCAACATCTATGCAAGCCTCCTCCTCCTCTTCCTCCTCTTCCTCACAACTTGTTAAAGACAATGGCCCAACACTCACCCAGCTTACCAGCCGCAGGACAAGAAGCGCAAAACACCAACAGCAGCAGTCGATCTCCAGCCCCTTGGAAGGGCTCCAGAGCCTGGGCACCTCGCCCCTGTTGCAGCCCTCAAAGGTCCACAGTATAGATGAACAGGACTACAACAGACTCCTGGTAGCTATGGACAAAGATTTGGACCGCCCTGAGTCCCCTGGCATCAGTAATTTCTCAGAATCAAATCTACAGCAGTCTTCACAAATTAAAGGTAATACAGAACAGGACTTAGGCACAGGAAAGAAATGAACACGCTGCAGTTGCTTAGTTGGAGGCCAAGAGAACATGTGTTTGGTTGTGACCAAGGTACTTTCTGTGTGTCTGCAGTGCTAGAATCAAACGGGAAAGTAAAAAGTAAAACAAAGGCTCAGAAAAAGAAAGAAGAGAGAGAGAAGAAAGCAAAAGGGAAACCCCAGCCAGAGGAGTCGAAAGAGGGGCTGGCAGATAACGATGACACTTCATCCACTACCACCGAAACATCCAACCCAGACACGGAGACTGTTATAAAAGAGGTATACACGCAAACCGTCGTTTACATTCACAAGGCATTAGAAACTAATACCCTTGATTGCCTCTGAACTGCACACAAGTAAAGGCACAAAATGTTTTCGTGGATCACGGAGCTTTTGTTGTGTTGTGGATTTAAACAGGAACCAGTGAAGAAAAAGGTGAGGACAGTCATGGTGGAAAAAGAACGAGATGAAATCCCTCCCTCCCCTACGAAACCCAAAACCAAGAAACAGTCAACCACAAAGAAAGAGAATCAAGTGGAGAAGTCCAGGTTCAAATCACTTTCTTCTGGTTTTGAAGCTTATCAGAATATCAACCTGTCTTGTATTTAAGTGCATCTGTAATTCTAGCAAATGATCCGACATGAAATTACCTCTGAAGCTCAAGATCTTTTAAGTTCTGTTTTGTAATCAGTCATCATGATGGACTCACTAACTCTTGCTTGAAATTTTGCTCATTTGTTCTCACTGTTTTACCTTGTTCTTTCTAGTTCTCTGGAGCTCCCCTATGTCACTCCGTTAGAAAATAAGCAACGTAAAACATTCCCCAAAACGATGCTCAACACGGGGCCTCCCAGCGTTCCTAAACCAAGACCCCCGCCGAAACAGAGACGTGAGTGTAAGTTGGGTGGTCTTTAGCTTGTTGGTCGCTGGATTTCTGTGGTTCTAACTGTGAGCCCTCTTCCTCCAGTGCCTGGTGGAAAGCTGGACGATGGACGTCCGTTACCGTTGGCGAAGTTCATTAACAACGGCTTCATGCAAGACTTCAGCAGTGGCTCAGAAGGAGAGAAGGAGTCGCCCCCTCCGGAATGGGATGTTCCCATCAGAGAAAGCAGTCGTAAATTAGTTTACCCTTCTGCCTTACACATATTAAAGCACTGCCCTTCAGATTACCACTGTGTATATCACCTTAGGGCATGGGCACTGTTCATTTTATTTTATAGCCAAGTACATTTTTGTTTCTTCTCTCCTATTAGAAGCAGACAGTCTGCAGCAGATATCTTTACAGACCATGAATGCAGATTCATTTCTGAAGAGACCAATCTCAGCTATTTCTAGAGCTTGCTCCCCTCCCCCCACCTCTCCAACCTTGGGGTCCCGTGGAAGCTACAGTAGTGTGCTCAACACCAGGTCTCTCTCTCTCTCTCTCTCTCTCTCTCTCTCTCTCTCTCTCTCTGTCTCTCCCTGTCTCTCTCTATCCTCTCTCTCTCTCTCTCTCTCTCTCTCCCACACATTTTGAAGGCTCTTGTCTCTGATTTTGTTTGATTGTTTGTTTTATTACCCTCTTTTAATAGTGAGTTGAATTCTAAGAAAGCTCCAGGTAATAAGCTGACCAAGTCCACATCTCTACCTGGGAAAAATGGAAATCCTACCTTTGCAGCAGTGGCTGCTGGCTATGACAAAAGCCCTGGTGCGTAAAACTGGCTAAAGAATAAGTTTGTGTGTTACAAACTTTAACTGTGAGTTAAATGTGTGCTCGTGTGCCGTCGTAGGTGGTAGTGGCTCAGGTAAGATTGAAGGTCTTGGGAAGTTGGCCGCACCTCAGATGACATCAGTGGAAAGCGACGGCTCTGATAGGCAAGTTACTGATTTCGTGCAAGTTACTGAGGAGAAAAAATTGTTCATATATGTTTACATTGAAATGTTGGTGTTCTTAATAGTTCTGGGTTATGGAGTCCTGTTGAAAACATTAGCAGCCCTGGGTACTCTTCCCTCAACTCTTTCTCTGCATTTGGGCTGAACAATCCTCTCAATTTATCTGGAGGTATATACACAAACCCACATAGTCGCAACTAGTCTACAGTCTCAGCTGGTGTGCATCAGAATGCCAATTGTGTGTGTGTGTTTGTGTTCAGTTTTCAGTGGCATGACTGTGCCCAAGAGTGGCATGGCAGATCCTCAGCCAGGCTGGCCAGAGTACCCCTCTGTGTCATCTTCCATCTGGGACTCAGAACGTTCCAACCCTTGGCCTACCAGCACTGGTTCCCCAACCACTCCAACAGCTGTAAGAGCCTTTCTGACCCAGACACTAATCACTGTCCATGCTGTTGATGTAAACTTTGCAGTCTGGATCCAGAACTGCATTTTGAAGTTGTTAAATTTGCTTAGTCATTAATGGATTATCCCTCAAAATAGGACTTATTCAGACCAGATTTTAACCTGTCTCTGTCTCCACAGTCCATCCTGGGGAAATCGCGTAACCCCTGGTCGCCTAGTCTGCCCTTCAGCAGCTCTATCTGGTCAACGGGTGCAGACTCCACCTTGCACTCCACCAACCTCACTGACCTGGTGAGCCACACGGCTCCGCCCACTCCGGCTCCCACAGACATAGGCCGCACCTACAACCCCTGGAGCATGTGGCCTCCGACATTGAACCGCTGGAATTCCGAGCCCTGGCCCAACAACCCTGACAACAACAACAGTAACTGAGAAGACGTACTGTCCCAAAGGAACGGCCCTCAAAACAAATCAGCAAAACAATCTCCATGGTTTCTGTTCTTAGAAAATCTTTCTTTTCATCGTTAAACACTAGGTATGCAGCTATAATTTTACTTGGAGAAATTAAGATTTAACTATAAATTGGTTTGTTCACATTTCCAGGTTCCACCTCCACGTTCAAGTCATAGCTAATAAAATTCTTTATTTTTGAGGGGGTGTGATACATGAGCCTTATTTAAGGCAGTTTTAATTGCATCAACTCAGTGATTAAAAGAATTGGTCAAAAAAATGACATTGCCCTTGTAAGGGTGCCTTTTTAAAATCATTTTAGAAGTACCCCTTTTTTGAGTAATGCTGTGTTCATTTTTGGGACTGAAGTAGGCTATGTGGCCCCAGTGTTACTGTATGGTTTAAAGTGCAGTGTTACCCAACTGTTAATTAAGCACTTTGTGTTAAATCCCATTCTTAGAAAGAAATGGGGCCCTGGACTTTCTTCATTTTAGAACATATTTGTCCAAACCTGTTTATTTCCAGAGATGTGGGGTAATGATCATAGAGGATGCATTAAGACGGCTATTACAGCATTATCTGCATTTGCAGAATTCGTTGCCCACTGTTTTGTAGACGATGCCAAATCATGAGTGCATTCAGGATTTGAAGTTTAACTTATTTTTTTTTAATGGGTTCTGGTTAAAGTAAAAAAAACAACCTTGTTTAAATTGGATTTTAATGTAATGTCTAACGGAGCTGAAGGTTTGGAGTTTATTCTGTATATGGTTCATTTGTCACCTTGAGTGGGACATCATTGGTTCAAATAAAACATATCAGGCAGCAATATCTACTGTTTTTTCCCTTTTTAATTCTTCCACAACAATGTTTACAAAGTACATTAAAAACTATTCGAAAGCATGTGAAAATGAATCATAGTTCTTTTCAAATGCACCAGAGAGAGAGAGCCTGGATGGAGAGGCAAGCCTGACGTCTGAAAATGAAGGGTTGTGAGACGGAGGGTGTCTAGTATCAGTATCCTGGATATGACCAGTCTGCCTTTCTGCCCTTGGGCAAAGTGCATAATGCCTAGGCCCCTACTCCCTCACACTGAACCCCACGCCATTACTGGTCATGTGGCACTGTTCTACTGGGTGAAACTACACCACTGCTTCCACCTGGGACCTTTCGGATCAGCATAACACAATTTCTGATGTAAAACGAACGAACACGTTGGAAATTTAAGAAGGCACTTGTCAAAATCTTGAGTTTTTATTGGTTGTTTTACAGGACATTCAACACTCACTGAAAGTGGCATGAATAGTTGAGATGGGTAATTAGTTTGACTTGGAATTTATGCCTTCCAGCCTGGACAAACTAGGGGGTTTTGCTGTGTAGGCTGCCACATGCTGGTGCTCCATTAGCAGTGACTTCAGTTAAAGTTCACAATCAACCTGCTACACACGGTAGAGAAGCCCAGAGAAGTTGAATATATGTATTAACTAAAATGCATCAGTAAATGTAAGGTATATCAACAAAACCGTAATGAAAGTTAAATGATCTGTATCTTTTCAGCATTAAAATCTGACCAGTACTCAATTTTTTATTTTATTTTTAGCTTGAACGTAAGATTTCACTGTTGAAATCCCATTTTAACAAAGACTGCACATCATCACCCGAGTGCAAGGTTAGAATGACATGTTTTTGGGACCAAAATCAGGCTCAAGAATTTAGTCTACCAGCTAACGTCTGATAAGTGTTGTGTAACGTGTTCTCAGAGCATTTGGCCTCCTGCATCATCAGTATGTTTCGGAAGTGAATGGATACGACTGGAAATCGTGAGGGACGTTTGTTAGCAAATCAAACCTGAAGGTGCACAATATAGTAAGCGATGATATGGAGGGTTTGCATTGAGTGTAGTGGGAATACTTACTGAGAATTTTGGTACATGCTAATACACTGGAGAAAATTAGAGAATAACACACAATTTCCTAAATGTCAAGGTCATATGTAAATTATGCTAACAGGAGTGAAATAGCAGTAGTTTAAAGTCAGCACTTTTCATGCAGTACAAATCTCCCCGTCACACAGCTAAATGGGTAAAGCAGTTCCTTGAAACTGAAAACATTGAAACAATGAAATAAAATTACTGACTGTTGTAATCTTTCTCTGTGCTACAGTCATTGCTGTTCTCTAACTTTGATCATCACGTTTTGTTGTAAAGGTTTCATGCTGATATACTTTGCTTATTTTGTAAAACGCTGTTCTAATGGCATGGTGGATCCCTTACAAAAAAAATCCTTCATATGTTGATCAGTGTAGATTTACTTTATTTCTGAAACACCAAGTGTTCATACATTGTTCTGTAATTTTGATCTCCAGTGTAGATCCCCAGGAAGCAAAATGTATAGTGAAGCTAATCATGGGTCCACTTACAGTTATTTAAACTTCAAAGTTGATTTTCCACTTAACATTGAAGAATCAAAAGGCTTTTTATTGTCATTTCAGTGATATGAAAGTATGCAGTGAAATGAAATTGTTCCTTCAGGACTATAATTTAACACAGATTAACGTGTAACTATGAAAAATGGGACCAATAATAACATCTGTGCCCCACATAGAGTAGGTGTATAGGTAAAGGATGTACCATACTGTGCCAATATAGAGGATATGCCTAGTGCAGTCAGCAGTGCTGCCACTGAGCTCCTCAGGGCTGTTTCAAGGAAGCCATGAGCATGGCGCTGAACTTGTGGAGGTCACATGATTTCATCACAGACACACGGTGTTTCTTATTCAGACGGCAGGTGGGGTCCAGGACCATCAGCCCCCTGCCCAGCTCTCCCTGGGTCTCCACCCGGACAGCGCACTCCACGCTCTCTGTAATCACGCTGCTGTCCACACAGGCGGCCACGGCGTACGCGTCGTACGACACAAACCCTGACCCAAAGAGCACATCTTTGATTGCGGCTCCCGGCTCCCTGGAGAAGGCCCAGCACTTGGAGGTGATTGTCTTCATAAATCGGGAAGCTGCTGTGTCCTGGTTGGTCAACTCATCAAAAAATTCCTAAACCAAGTAGGAACAGCCAGTCTCATTCATCAGATAATCTCAGTGAAGAAATATTTTGTTTATGGTAAATAGCATCTTTCTGCTATAAAAGTCTGAAAAAATATTTATTCAGAGAAAATAAACCGTAAATGAAGGACAAGGATTAAAGTACGTAAAATTGCTAGTATTCTAAATAAACTCGCAGCAATTAACTTTTTATACTGGTAAAGGTATTTGAATCTTACCCAAGAGAGCTTGTGTCTACAGGTAAACTCCCAGGTTGCTATGTGTGTGGAGCACAGGTATTCCTCTAAGACTATATACGCAGACTCAGGATCCATAAAGAAATTAAACTCTGCGCAAGGCATCATATTTCCTTTGCCTGCAAAAGCAAATACTGGTTAGATGGAGTCTAGCTAATTCTAGCAGATTTAGAGCTGGGATCTTCCTACCTTCCATATTGCCACCCATGATGTACAAATCTTTGAGCTTCTGAGGGATGTCAGGATCCAGTCTAACAGCCAGTGCTAAATTAGTGAGTGGACCCAGAGCCACAAGAGAGACCTTCATGAAAAGTAAAATATTGTCAACAACAAAAGTGGAAGATAAATGTTAATATAAACCAATATAGATACACTGACAAGATGGAATGAAAATGCAGTTATCCATTATACTGCAGAATGTTTTGGTGTTTTGTTTTGTTTACCTGTCCCTGGTGTTCACTGACTAGCCTGATCAAAGCATGAACTGCATGCTCTTCTTCTATTTGCTTTTTCCAAATGTTTGGGTTTATGTCCTCCAGCACATCTCCCAAACCATCTGTCCCAAAATGATCTTTAAATGGTTTAAGTGCTCCCACCAAAGAGGACGCAGCCCCTCGGAAGACTGGGACCTGAGGAGGGGAGGTGAGAAGAGGGGGAGGAGGGGAGAGGAGAGGAGGGGAAAGGAGAGGAGAGGAGAGGAGGGGAAAGGAGGGGAGAGGAGAGGAGGGGAGAAAAGTGGAAGGTCATTTTCTATGACCATGAACATCCAGCTCAAATGCAAGTTTGAGTGTCTGTGTGCAATTTTTTAACAAAAATGTACACACTCCTAATCTAATTGTACACACTACTAATCTAAATATACACACTCCTAATCTAATTGTACACACTACTGGTGACCGGTGTCGGCCAGAAGAGGATGGGCCCCCCCCTTGAGTCTTGGTTCCTCTCAAGGTTTCTTCCTCATGCC
>JAOXYF010000018.1:3235926-3246207 GCA_028565775.1 Sternarchorhynchus goeldii | reverse complement strand
AATTTTGTGAATACTTCATCTCAAACTTGAGAATAGTGGTATTATTTCCCAAGTTTTATTTTTGTTTTTGTACAGATGGTTCCGACAGATCAATGACCATTTTCGTGTTCGAGGATGCTCTTACATTCTCTATAAACCTCATGGGAAGCACAAGACAGCAGGAGAGACAGGTAGGAATAATATTAATGTAGCTACTTTCATCCACTAATCACATACTCAATGTGTTCTGTGTTCCAAGATAAATACTCCCTTACAATACAAGACTGTTTCTTTCCACTAAAATGAATCACCATACATTTTCACACTGGTTAGCAAAGTTCTGAAATATATTGTATATATTCTTCTGCTTTTACATATTAACAGAGATTGTTGTCACGCTTTTATAATCCATAACCTTCCTAAACTGCTTCCTGATTTGTCCAGTGGATGTTGCTCACCTGTTATTGTTTTGTTTTTCCCCTTCATACTGTAACATTTTGTTTGTGTATTTGTGAAAATGTGTGCATTATTATTGGCAAGTCAGCCTGTACTTTAGACACATCAGAGGAGAAGGTTTCAATCCACTGCACACAACTCATTCACCCAGTGTGTTTTCTTCCCCTTGTACAGCTGATGGTGCTTTGCTGAAGCTCACCCAGGGACTGAGAGATGAATCTATGGCCTATATTTACCACTGTCAGAATCATTACTTCTGTCCTGTGGGCTATGAAGCAACACCATTAAAAGCAGCCAAAGCTTACAGGTACAGCACAGCAGTGATTTACTCTTTAACTTCTATCCCTTCCTCTGTCATGTGATTTATTATATAGTTTGGTTCTATTTAATGAATAAAAATTGTAAGATAACTAAAAAGTCAATGTTAATTTATTTTACACAAACAAATAATCAACTACAAAGATATTCTATTATACCTGTGGGTTTTGAATGCTTTGGGGGGGTTTTTCTACCAAAGGGGACCCCTTCCTCTGAATGAAATGGAACATTGGATTCTTATTGGGGAACCAAGCAGGAAACATCCAGCCATACACTGTAAAAAGTAAATGTACTTTATTATTATATAATAATATTCGTAGCGATTAGATCATTCAGATTGGTGTACTGGACTCAGGCCTCTTAAAGCAACCTCAGTAAATTTGGACTTTGAGATGGTTAATGTTCTGAGGAGTGTGTCGTTTCATCTATTTATAGGTGGGCAGATATCGTAACAGATCTGAACACACAGAACCCAGAATACTTGGACATTCGCCATACAGAACGAGGCATTCAGTTTCGGAAAACTAAGAAGGTTTACTGACTTATGTATTTGATCCCAGAAATATTGTACTTTGAAAGATAAAATATTTGATGGTAAACAGCAATATAATTAATTTGGTTTAATAAAGATTAATTTCTCATATTTTTAGGTGGGAGGCAACCTACATTGTCTTATGGCCTTCCAGAGAGTGAACTGGCAGAAGCTAGGACCCTGGGCACTAAACCTGGAGAATCTGAGGCATGACCTGCACCAGCAAGGGGCAGAGCACAGAAGCCATGATTCATCAGGGGAGGGTTTAGAGGACAGAGCATCCAAACACCTGGGACGCCTGGGCAGGTCCCACAGCACAGGAAACCAGAAGTGTGAGCAGGCCTGGAAACGTCTCTCCAATACTGCAGAGTACAGGCACAAAGTCTCTCCTGACAGTGACCTAGATGAGGACATTACTGACTGAAGTGAAAGTGACCACTCGTCCTGGAGACTCAGAAGTTGAGCTAGTGTGCTGAAACATGTTTGAACTTTGTTGATTGCAAAAGCTTCTTCAGAAATCAGACTGGTAAAAATGGGTAGATGAGTTGTGTGATTAACTATAAACCAAAACGTAAGGCGAGAACTTTATTTATGTGAAACTCTTCAGTTATTACTGTCATTACAATCATGTGCTTCTGTGTGGACTTGTTCATAAAAAGATCTGGAGCACAAAATGGCCTAACAGCAAGTAATTTATGTTAAGTGCATAGTGTATGTTTAAAATGTGTTAATGTTGATAGTAAAAACTGGAAGCAGAATGGAAAACAAATGGAAATACTAATGGAAGGATTTTATGTTGCGAGAGCAGCAAATGTCACTAAAGTAGCTCAGACAAATTTGGGTAACTGAAAAAACAGAGATGGTTTAATGGTGTTGTATATGGTGAAGGTCTCTGTGAACAGCACGGTGGCTGTCATGTGCACAGTGATCTCAATTTAAATCCACAACAGCAGGCTCTAAAATATGTATTATGACATCATCTTAAATCCCATATACATGTGAAATCAGTCAAACATAGGTGGCAGTTTTCCTTGATAAATAAACATTTATATGATTTTCTTCTTTTTCTTCAATTGTGAGCCTCTGTTCCACTAAACCAATTAATGTGTCAGGACTGAGTCTCAACTTTGGACTTTTGGCATCTAGGTTAACTGACGTTTAAGCTCCGCAATGTCATCTGGACCGATCCGACAGCAGCCTCCTGATGATGATGACAGCAAAATGCGATTTTGACAACCAGTGCAGCTGGGATTATGAATAAAGACATTTAGTTCCTCTATAATGTTTGAAAATAAGTTTGACTCACCTATCCATGAAGCCCCTTGCTCTTTCCACTCCACACTCAGCTCTGTAAATGATGTTCTAGTACCGGTTTTCCACCTGTAAATCCATATGTATAATAATAAATCCATTAGTTTAATATGCACATAATGAAAGCATAACTGAATTGGTTCTCAAGCTTGGTACGTGAACTGGGTATTGCCTGTGACACTGGTTACCTATGGCTCACCCTGTAGAAGGAGTCCAGGCTTCACCACTGTTTGGATAAACCACCCAGCTTGTGCTGGGTGCCTTGTGGGACTTGGCTGACTCTAGAAGAGGTTTCACCAGAGCAGGGGGCAAGCAGTTCACCCCAACAGCAACCAGCTGGCTTGATCTACAAGCTACCTGAACAGCCTCAGAGAACTTATTTCCATCTGAAATGCATTGTGAATCCTGGGGAAAAAAAGCTTTCACTGTCTTGTTCAGACAACCTACATGTGTACCCAGTACAGCCACTGTACACGTAACTGATAATTACTCTTAAGAGTCCTACGCCAACCCCTGCAAACAGTCTGACACCTATCTATATACACACATGCACACAACACCAAAGACATTGTAGGAACAGAAAGAGGGGGAAAACTGTATACCTATGTAACGCATTAATAGTGGGACCTGAATTTTGTTTTTAATACAGCGAGTGTACATACTGTGAAGTAGTGTAAAGCACTACTATATAGAAATATTAAGCCACTATCAGTTCTCTGGCCAATTTGGGTAGTTTTATTTACCTTGCAGGAGAAGGCAAGCCAGGCCTTAGCATCTGGAAATTCCCTCAGCAACTCTACCAAGGCCTTTGCTTCTTTAAGACTCGGTATGGTCTCCATGGCAATGACATCAGCTCCTGCAGCCACTAAGCAGCGCACTTGTGGCCGATGCCAGTCTTTCAGCTCCTGAGGTAAGGACGAGAGGAGCTGTGTGAACATAACCGCTGAAAAACCATGCAGCACATGAGCCTTGACTTTGTCTCACCTCCACACTCAGCTGGCCCACATAGGCTCCTGTGTACTCCGAGCCATCATGCAGAAATGCCCCATAAGGACCTAAAGATCCTGCCACCAAAGGTACCTTTCTGTCTGCAAAAGTGAATTAGTTCGAAAGGTTATCAGTTTCACCTGTACAGTTAATGATCCTGCCTGGTCTATCCGCTTTTCAATGATCACACTGTGTATATGTGAATCAGTATTTGTTCTCATGCTGGCACCCACCTGCTGTTGTACAGTTAGCCACAAAGTCTGCTGCAGTCTCTTTGGCTAACTGGACCCCAGACATCAGTAACTGCTCTGCCTCATCCGATTTGAGACCAAGGTGTTTGAGGAATCCTTCAATACTAGCCTGATATGTGGCTGTTGTAATGACATCAGATCCACAATCAAGAAATCTAAAAAAAGACAATGTTGTGCAGTTAATTGCTCTTGCAGTTAGACAGAAACTCACGAAAGTTGTGATGGTTTTGTATTACCCATAATGAACATCCTTTATCGCCTTTGGATTTGTAAACAAGATTTTAGCGCTCCATAAAGGATCTTCCTGCAGAAACATGTCTCATGAACCACGTTTTAAACATAAACACATAAACACGTATATACTATATAGTACATATTAGATACTATATTGTATACTACACTATATAAACTGTGGTTTACATACCTGTATTTGAAACCCTCTTTTCTCCAGTTCTGTAGCTAGTCCACCGTCCAATATTAGCGGCGTGTCCGGCATAATGGCAACAGCTGGGTCGATTTTGGGTAGATATATGTGAACGATTATAACTTCTCCAAAGTATCAGACTTCGTAGTAAGGTGCAGAATCAGTGTGCACGACAGCTAAGGTAACATATCTATTTAGGAATAAAGAAGCTGAAATGTCTTCAATACATACTTAATGTTAAAATGCAACAGACGGAGTTCTTCCGCGTTTGATTTGAGCAATTATTTTGTTACTAAAACAGCAGATACCCATTTTACCCCGCCCCCCCCCCGTAAACTCGTTGCAGTCACTGACAGTATACAGTCCACGGGACACTAACAAATTCACGTGTCTGTTAGCCAGGGTCAACTAATCATTTCCGGGTTGATTATGTAATTTAAAAGTAATGTTAGCTACTTCGATTAGGGTTTTTTTGCGATTTGTTCTCATTAGGAGACCATTAGAACGAAAGTGTTATTGTGACTAAAATTACACCTCAGTTTATCTAACTAGCTTTGCAGTTTTAATTACAGTTGCTATGGAGACGAAAATGAGCAAATACACAAAAACAACCCTAACCGTAACTAGCTAAACTATCCCAATTAGCCGACGACAAGGAGACATCAATTCTTCGAGAGCTCAGGGTGCTCGCAAGAAAATGGTGAGCATTAATTATTAGTAATTAGAGAGACCGTGAAATGTAGCCACCTAGCCTGTTTGTTTTTGACATCCAAGCTAACGGCTGTTCTCATTCATTTCAAAGCGCGCCATGCTAACCAGCTAGCTAGTGTTTAACTGATATTACATCGCTGGGCCGTATAACCTGACTAGGCTCTTTTAGCTGTGTGCACAGTTAACTTGACTAGTGATAAGCAGCATTTTGTATAGTCATGAAAGCATACACAGATTAAAAAATTCGTAACGTTTTGTTTGGCAAATAGCTATCTAGCTAATTAAAGTTATTGTTGAATACAATAATACGAATATGAAATTGTAATGTTTCGGTAGCATAACGTCTCACACATATATTAGCTCCACTAGTTAACATTTTGCGTTTTAGTGATAGGTGTTTGAGATGTGGACAAAACGAGGAAAACAATCTAATACTAGTTAATATAGTGTAACACTACAGCTAGCTACGTGGCTTGGCCACTAGATGTCAGGCGTAACCTTCACAAGAAACCATTGCACATATTGACCTTTTCAAGTATCATACGAAATAAACGTCCAAGAACAGCAACTGATAAATGACATTAGTTTTGATGAATGGTAATTAACGTCCACTAAGTTTGCCATATTTTTCTCGCTTTTATGATTGACAACTGACGTGCTAACTCGGACAATGACCGCAAGATCATTAGGCAGTTAAAACTTTTAATTGTAAACCACCTGGTAAGATGCTGTTATAAGGCATCAATAATCTATAAACTATAATGTTATAATCAGGTAATATATCTATATACACACCCCTTCCCCCATGTTTAACATTGCTTTATACACAGTCTCGGTGCGAACAGCATGAAATGTTTCCAGTCATATCACAGGACAACAGTAGGTGTCTGAGAAAGACTTCAGTAAGTGTCTGACAGCACAAACGATGTGAGAAGTAGCAGCCATACAGTTTTCAATTTGCTCTGGTTAAAGTCAGAAAAGTAGCTTAGCCATGTGGTTTTAAACTGGAAATTAAATGTTTCCGTTTAGCTTTAGTTCAGTTGTCCTGATGAAACAAGACAGGTGCTTCACGGTCAGGTCATGGGTCTGATTTTAGTGACCCTCTGGTCCATCTGCTTAGTCTCTTAGATAAACAGTTGCCGTCTGGTTAACCTGGGCCATGCAGGGAGTGAGCTGTCTCATGTAGGCCGTCCATCACTTGCCTGTTGGATCAAGCGCCACAGTGTGGTTCACACCAACTTCTCAATAAATTTGCTTATAGGAAGAAAATATATCACATTGTCAGCAAGCAGTATGGTTATATAAACAGTGCTTCAGGGGAGTTCACACTGATTCATGCAATGTTAGTGTTGAACTGTGAGATTAGCTAGCTGTAAATGTCTGTTGTTTGATATAACATCACCTCAGATGAGTGCGCAGTTCTGCCACAAAGGATGGTTGTGCTGTGTCAGTAGTATGTTCATTCCAACATCTCATTTTGGGGGGAAAAGTCAAGCTGACAAGATTTTTCCGGTGAATAACTTACCGTTTTTTGCCTCTGTTAATGATTTAAGAGTTTGTATAACATTTTCTTAATTCATTAGTGTTCCCATGCTATGTATAAGATGCAGATCCCACACAAATAGCTGACTGAAATCCAGTCTGTGCACCCCTACTCTTCCCACTGAGACTGTTTGTTTACCCATGTTCCTTTGCAGAAACAAATGTGAAAATGAGTCAGTGGCATTCTAAACTATGTGGACATTTGCCAGTCAGGAGGTGGGGTTTTTCCTGGTAATGGCTAATAACTTCTTTTTGGGAGGTATCAAGTGTCTTGGTTCATCACAGACAGTCAGGTTCTGTACCATTTCTACAGTGAAACTGCATTGCGTCCAGTTATATCTGGTTGACTAGAATCAAAGTTTACCCGTTGGGCATAAGGTTATTTGCACTGATTTACAAAGGAAGCTGTTCATACCAATACTATCACTGCTTAACAGAGTAAGGGGTAAAATACCCTCTCTTGGGGGGTGGGCCGGCCCCACCATTCTTTAGACACAAAACTGTACAATTGTTTGAAAGGGTTTCTCTGAGTGAGAGACAAATGAAGTCTCATCAGGAAAGTTTGATGGCGCTGATATTAGTAACGAGTATGACAGTTTCTAAATTTGGTATAAAAATTAGCCAACTGGGTTATGTTGTGTGGGGGATTAGGGCAGTTGGGATATATTTATAATATTGAGTTCAGCTAAGGGGGGAAAAAAGTCACTGAGTAGGTGTGAAATCTTAATAAAGAGACTATAACATATACCCCAACTACATGATATAAATGAATTAAATCTCATATGTTAAGGAGCCACAGGAACAGGTGTAGCAGGCTTCCTCACTTCTCGACCTGGGCTAGGGTTTGTTTCTTTAACTTAATTGGTATGTTCTTTTTTTAAAAGTTGTTTTCAAACTGAAAGTGTTCCAGAAATACTCACAGAAACAGAGCACTTGGAGCCTGTGTGAGTAACTGCCCAAACTGCATAATGTCATATTTTACACCCTTTCAGTTATTAAAGTTATTGGGAGTAATCAGTGAATAAATCTTGGACCTGAGGTGGAATTGCATGCCCTGTAGTATATGACCCTGCCTTCTTATAACTATGTAAAACAACCTTTGATATTCTAATTTTAACACTGCAACCTGAAAAGCATTGCTCATCAGTATTCAGCTCCAGCTCTGCCTGGATCACATGCTGTTGGAATCCCATTTACATCTTTAATGTGTGGCCTTCCTTCCACCAGGGGGCAGACTGTGAAGGGGAGATGACACTTGCTTTCCTCCATTTTTCTGTTCAAGGGCACTCTTTGCTTTGTGTGAAGGTGACAAAGGTGAAACCAGCCACCTGACAAACCATCCTCAGTCATCATTAAATTTTATAATAATTTCAATTGTAATCAAATGCTCTGGTGCATATGGCCTTAACTTAGTGTTCTCTAAATACACTTAATTTTATGATAGATCCATGTAGTCTTGGGACCCCCCACACTCTTTTAGAATAAGTATTATTTTGACCTCTCACCTGTTTCACATTTAGTGACATTATCAGAGGTTCTGGGAGCCCTGGCTCTAGGGCTGTATTTGTGTGAGAGTAACAGCAGCTGCAGCTGTGTAACCGTTCACCCGGCTGCGGTGGAAGACCCCCAGGGGAAGAGATGCTCACACTTACAACAAGTGCTCGACTCCACACTGACGGCGGCCAGCTGCCTGCTCGTGCTGGGGGTCGGGCCCCCAAACGCTCCAGCTCCCTGTCCTACCACGGGGTCTGGCCCACTGACATGCTCCCGCTAGGCCCAGGTGGATCACAGAGTTCTTACAGTGTTTCTGTCATGCTGTTCACAGGAGGAGCGCTTTGCCTTCCTGGCTGAGTGGTACGACCCGAGTGCTGCTCTCCTACGCCGCTACCAGCTGCTTTTCTACCCAAAAGATGGCTCCGTGGAGATGGTAAACATTTGGGCTTCCTTTAAACAAATGCCCACATCACATTTCAGTCTAACAAGCACTCTCATTTATATGAATCCAGTTTGAACATTACATTTGGTGTTTTGGAGTTGACCACTGTTGACCAGTATGGTCCAATCTTTCACTTCAAGACTCCAGTTTCTGTAATGTCTGGTAACTGTAGTTTTTCAGTCTTTCAGTCAATATTCCTCTCGTCAACTGTAGTACGATGTGAAGAACCAGCGTACGTTCTTGAGGAGGACCAAATATGATGATCTTCATCCAGAGGATCTGTTTGTGGGGAACCGTGTCAACGTCTTCTCTCGTCAGCTCAACCTCATTGACTATGGGGACCAGTATACAGCCAACAAACTGGGCAGCAAGAAAGAAAGGTGTTAATTAAGTATTACGTCACCTCCTACCACATCACTGTTGCGTTTTAAAAAAGATACCAAGCCTTGTAAACCTTGATTTATTTGAGTCTCAGGGAGCATAAATGAGCCTCATGCATCTGTTATAGAGATTGTTAGTAGGGCTGCTTTTATCTTTGCTATGTTCTATGTTACTCCGTCATTATTTTAATTAAAAAAAACCTTGATAACAGACTGAAAGCCAACACCCCCTGTCTGTGATATCAGACTGACAGACTGAAAGCCAACACCCCCGTCTGTGATATCTGCTGTTTTTATCACTCTACAAACAAACCATTGCAGACACCCTTATGTCTGTGATGCTCATTAGGGGATTCAACTTTTGAAAAGAGCAGAAGGTAGTTTGGAAGGATTTTTTTCCAGCAGGATATATCTCAATATTCAGTGTAATGGACTATATTTCTGTTGGAAATAGGCTGCTAAGTGCCCATCCCAGTCAAACCCAAGCTGAACATCTTGGATTATTACTCTAATGAATCAACCTGTCGGTCTGTTTAAACTCCCAGAGCTCTCAGCCAATCATTTAATTAGAGGTAATACGGTGACTCCAATATTGAACAGAAGAGGCTTTCTGCACAGTAGCTGTATCTCTCCTTCAGTGTCTGCCTGCGTGCTGTGAATGGAAATCAGAGAACAAGCAGAGATCAGTGACTAAGGAATCTATTGTATGCTTACACTTTGTAGACTCATTAGGCTTAAGCCAATGGCAAGTCAAACGACATGTCGTTGTGAGATGACTTAGTACTTGGATGTATGATGGTTGTTTTTCTTTGAGCCAGGTCACACGACTGTACAACAACAATACAAACATTGTTTACCAGTTTGTATTGTTCTCTTGTATTGTTGTCTAGTGGATTTCTGCTAGCTCCCTGTCAAATCAGCACAGGAGCAGAGAACAGAGCACAAGGTCATGTGTTCTGTAACATTAGAATCACAAAATTACTCAAGAAAAACTTAACTTTGATTTTACATTTTGGAGACAGATGTTCACACTGAATTCTAGTTCAAAGTGGATGTTAATTATTAGTGGGATGCTAATCTTTTTAACCAGTCTTGCACTGTCATACACAGAGTGGCCTTGAGTGGGCAGGGAGGCACTGTGAATCCTTGGATTTCTCACTGTATTTTCTCATTCTGTGGACCCAGAGCTCTACTGAAGTAAAGTTTTCTAGGAATTATATTAATGGAAGGCTACTGCTGTATGAGTGAAGGCTCTCTCCCCCCCCATAGCCATTTCACAGGCCACATTTGGTCCTCGTGATCCTTATGAACACCATCTAGCTCACTCCTCATTAACCCATGCTTACTTCATCCTCAGTCTCTCACTCCTCATTAACTCATGCTTACTTCATCCTCAGTCTCTCACTCCTCATTAACCCATGCTTACTTCATCCTCAGTCTCTCACTCCTCATTA
>JAOXYF010000018.1:3220126-3235826 GCA_028565775.1 Sternarchorhynchus goeldii | reverse complement strand
ATTAACCCATGCTTACTTCATCCTCAGTCTCTCACTCCTCATTAACCCATGCTTACTTCATCCTCAGTCTCTCACTCCTCATTAACCCATGCTTACTTCATCCTCAGTCTCTCACTCCTCATTAACCCATGCTTACTTCATCCTCAGTCTCTCACTCCTCATTAACCCATGCTTACTTCATCCTCAGTCTCTCACTCACTCCTTCTCTTAAAAGTCTATAAAAACGTTTTTTGTGTTTTTTGTTTACCTTCCTCAGGACATTGGCTATGATTAAGCCGGATGCAGTGACCAAAGTGGGTGACTGCATTCAGATGGTATATGACGCCCACCTTATTGTGACCAAAGCCAAAATGACCAGGCTAAGCTGGTAAGTCAAGAAACAATGTCATACTTCATAGCAAGTGATTTCTTTTACACCAGTTAAATAGCTTGATGTGTCTGTGAGTTCGTCACATTTAACCACTGCTTCCATACAAAATATATGCACTTGTTTATTTTAATCCACAATTACAAACAAGCTTGTCCAGCAGAAGCATTTTAGTACAGAGAAGGCGAGAGTTTATTGAGAGATCTTTGCCGAAAGACGTTTTAAACTGCAAGTCCTAAGAGAGCAGATGCTGTTTGCAGCCGTGCTGTGAACTGTCAGGTGACAAAGGCTTGTAATAAGCGAGGAGTCTGTTTCATACACCTGTCAGGAACATGTTACTCTGATGGAAGACAGAAGGTCAGCAAATATTTTCAGTACTGTTGCTTCAGGCTCTTGTGTGGGTTTCGTCTGATTCGGTTTTAAATTTTTGTATTTGCTGTGTAGTCCAAGACTTGAACTTTTGAGCTGCTGCTGTGAACAGAGATTCATTGCATTTCATTTTCTCTTCATGCACTGGTGTGTTCGTGCTCTGACCAAATCATTATATCACAGTTGCTAAAACACACACTGTCTCCCGATTAGTTGCAGGTTAAATAGGTTAGAGTATGTCTGTGTGAGCACCTGTATTCACCAGACTGACCCAGGCGGCTAAAAATAAGCGAGAGCCTCAGACAGACTGTAATGACACTCTATTCTCACTCCTGTGTTGCTGTGTGGTTCTTCAAAAGCGGTAACATTTTTCAAATATGAGGGAAAGAAAATGTGCCACACAAATGATATTTAATTATAATAATTAAGACATCCCCAGTGACTCTGTGATTATCCAATAATAAGAGTTCTATGCCTGTCCATCCAGCTGCAGACAAATGTTTGATTGCAAAACATGATAGCAGCTGCAAGCCATTTACCTCTCATGGAAAGTGATGAAGCACTTAAAACATACTGTGAACTATATTAAAGGATTAAATAAATCAACTAAAACCCCAGTTTTTGGGGTTTGAAAACTTGTGGAAAACTTCAAGAACATTTAATTCATAGAAAGCACAAAAGATCACGCAAATATGATACTTAGTGGTCCTTAAATTTGATCCACACCCATTCAAAACCACAAAGGGTTTTACTAGATGACCGTCTCATGTTGTTAGTTGCATTGTTCTTGCTCTCCTTCCTTCTGCCTTCCTCTGTGACTGAGGGATGTACACACACACACAGTCAGACAATGTCGTTCTCTCTATTGCCGCAAATAATGAATACAGAAAAAGTGACGTTCTTCACTACTGCCATTCAGTTCTCTAATCTCTAATTTTGCACATGTAGCCTGCGAAAGTATTTCTAAATGTCAGATTTGCATTTGGAATTCCATGCTTATTTCACATGGAATAAGCTAATTCCACAGTTGTTATTGGTATCACAGTTTATCACCATGCAGATATGATTTATTTTTACTCTTGGAAGGTTAGAAACTGAGGTCACATTGACAGATTTATTGATGTTTTATCATAAAGTAAAAAAACGTTTATGCCGGTGTTTCTTGACATGGGTGACATGGTTTGTATGACTACTAAGAATATCACTATCTAATCCAGTCTGCTGATTCAACATATATTGTGCATTGTAAGCCCACCCCTTTTAGTAGTGAAACGTAATGGCAGTTTAACTGTTGGAAAATGGAAAGTGCTGAGTGTTAATCTTTCCTTTCCCCCAGGAAGGCTGACTCTGTGGGATTGTGTGAGGGACTGTTGTTTTAGGCTGATCAGGGCTTTTCGCCTTTCGTCCAGGTCTCTCTTTTTACTGTTGGTTACTCACAAGAATTAGAATCTTCTGCTGTTGTGCACATTGTTTGTCTGCTGAATAAACCGTCTTTTGAACTTTTACACTATGATGAGAGAGATCTGTTGCAGGGTCATTAATTGAATTATACTTCTTGATCTGGAAAAACGATTGTTGGTATTTTAAGGCTGGGAAACAAATCAAAAAGGAGCAAAATAGTTCTTGTGTTAGGGTTGTGTACTGTAGAAGTGAGTGGGGCTCACTGGATCACTTATTAACTATGTCTACTTTTTATGGCTTTCTTACAGGAAGCAGGCAGGGGACTTTTACGTGGAACATCAGTCAAAGTCTTTTTTCAAGTAAGTCTTCCCTGGGTGAATAATTCACTTGTGTTGAGGTCCCACGTGAGTTTTTCAAAGAAACTTTAAAGACCAATATGCTTGAATCAGCAACGTTATGGTGCTGCTGTCACTCTGGAGTGGCGTTTCCACTCCCTCCCTGTCTTTGAGTGACATGGGTGTTGTTTTACAGCCATAACTGTAATTGCAGAGACATAATTGTAAGAAATTGCAGAGACATTGTAGTGATATATAGCATATAGCTTACCCTTCAGACATCTAGAGTGCTCCATATTTGACTTGATTTGACTTTATGCTGTTCCAGCTAAGATCATTAACACACATGCACTGATGCTTTTTGTGGCTGAGCAGTAACCTGGTACAGTTTATGACCTCTGGGCCGGTGGTTGTCATGGAGCTGATGGGAGACGAGGCCGTCTCTGTCTGGAGGAAAGTTCTGGGGCCCACTGACTCTGGTGCAGCACGCAAAGACGCTCCAGACAGCCTGCGTGCCAGGTTCGGCACAGATGGCACTAAAAACGCAGGACATGGATCAGACTCCCTAGCATCTGCTGCGCGGGTATAAACAACAACAAAAGTTCTAATCCATTTTGATGCAATGTTTAGAAATAAGTATACATCTTCTATTTCTTTTTAGATAAGACGGACACCTTTGTTGTACAGTATCGTACGTTAATTGAAAATGAAATATGTCTGAATTGTGAACTCATTTAACACGTATGCAGTTTTTCACTGACTGCCTGACTTTGGTTTGGTTTTCCCTATTTCTACTCTCTCCAGGAGCTGGAGTTCTTTTTCCCTTCCACTGCAGGGCATGGTCCTGCCAACACAGCCCAGTACTCTGACTGCACCTGCTGTATTATCAAACCTCACGCTATTTCAGAGGGTAAGGACCTCAATGTATATATGTGCACACATACACACACTTTAAAAATGAAAAAAAACTGTACTTTTTTGTTTTCCAAGGTTAGTAAACAAAAACGCATCATAGTCACTTCAGTATAGTGAAATTGCCAAAGGATATGAATTAAAAGTTACAACACAGAGGTTAAAAAGAAAGGCCTAAAGATAGATTTAAAAATGTAAACAAACAAGTCTTGCCAAAGTAGTGCAGCGCATGACTGAAAGCGGAGAGGGTGAAGGGAAAGACGGACGAGCGAGCGAGCGAGTGTCATGATGGCTAATGTTTCATTGTCAGGTGTTACAATGGAGGACGCGACGATTGTGGTCATGTCCAGTACTGTAGTGCGTCAGGCCTTTGCAAATCTAATGAATGGATATTATTAGATCTGGATTGTTGAGGGAGAGCAGCAGAGCAAAAAGTCAAATACTCCTGTTGACCAGGATGCTAGTATTGCAGCAGGATTGAATATCAAGTTTACTATGTATATTCAGACTGAAATTTTGTTACATTTCTTACACAGTCCAGTAGTCGACACATTTTTTTCTTTGGACAACAGCTGTTCATGACATTTTGTTCACACCTTTTTTTCCCCGCTCAAAGAAAACAGGAGAATGCAGCATGTTCTTTAAGAGTTGAATTAAGAGAACTTGAGTCCAGATCTTTTCATACAAGTGGTTCTTGTATGGTGCTTTATGAGTAGACGACTCAATGTGATTTTTTTTGTCATCCTCACTATTTCAATCTGGTCTTTTGTATGGAAACACTTCTGGTTTAATGGGTCCTTAAAGCTAGATGGAACAGGACCTTGAAGAACCTTTGAAAGTGTTGAACTGGTTCTGTGCTCCTGACACCTCCTGTTACATGCTGGCCTGCATCTGTGCCCTGGTGAGGGAGGACACATCTCTGCATTGTCTCTTTACAGAGACAAATGTATCTGAAAAACCTCAGATGTTTGCGTGCGTGTTTGTTATTTGGAGATGTTTGGAGAATTTCTGTATTAAATGTGGCCATCAACTTTCCAGCTCCCGTCTAGTTCTTCCATGGGTTCCTTGCTGTTAAGCCTCTCTGATATGTCTCCCTCCTGTTACACCCTACTACCACCATCGTTATGCTGGTTAGTACGTCAACTTTAAGTCCACTACACTTTATGGCTTTTCACAAATCCTTCTCTTGATCGCTGTTGATGGTGCATTCAGGGCTTTATTAAGAGATCTGAAGTCCTCTGCCTGCTCCTTAATAGATATAGAGAATATTTTACTAAGGCACAAACTCACCACACCTACACAATAGTATATTAAATCTGGATCTCTGCCCCGCCCTTCCGTCTACAAATGTGAACGGTGATGACATGCAAATCATTAGATATCCGTTCCTCGAAATTCTAGCTGTCTTTGTAATGTTCTGGGAGTGCCACCCCTCCCTTTCCCTGCAGCATGTTTCCCATTGTCCTCTGCAGAGCCAGCGTAAAGGACAGATCATTAACTCCTCACAAAATGGTCAGCCACTGGCCTCCGAGTAGCAGTTTCTCTGCCACTGAGACCTAAATTTAAGTGCTCACAGACAGAGTTGGATAGCTGCATGAGTCTGACAGTGGCGTATGCAGGACTGCTAATTCAGAAGGGAAGGCATGACCCTTTGACCTTCTGAGCTGATGGTGCTGTTATGTACAACAGGGAATAGATCTAAGATAGTAGAGCACAATTGTCACTGAAAGAAAAGGAATGTTTAAAATAGAGAAACGTTCAGCTTTTAGTCGGCACATGCTTGTATCTCAGATATAGGTCGGACTTTTCCTTGATTTGACTTTGAGTGCTATCTTGTGAGGCTCTTTTGAGAGTCCTACGGTAGAACTATTGAAGAGAAGGAGTTTTCACCTGCTCACAATTTTCTGCCCTAGTATGAGTCACCAGTTTGGCAGATACCACCAGCAATTCAGAACTCAAAAAAACCTGTACTGTTACTTCAAATGATTACTTTTGACTTATTGTGTGAAAGTAAGAGTGTATCTGTTAAAAAGGAAAGAACTTTTTTGTTGTTGTTATCCCACAAATGAAAATATGTGGCCCTCATAGTTCATTTCATACTAAGTTCAAATCTAAGTATATATACACGTAATGTGCTCGCACAGTAACCTCTTACCTCTTAGCTGGGATGGCAGGTGATTTAGACAGTGCTACAGCCTTTAGTGTTTTTAACTGAGAGATCAGGAACAGAACACATTTCTGGCAAGAGAGACTATAAAAGTCTCAACACAAGGCCTCTCCCTCCTCTCGTCCTACTGCATAATGTACAACTTATAACTGCCGATAACAGAAGACCCTAAATGGACCTAGGTGAACTGCAAGATTAAGCAATAATTTGGCATTCTGCCGGGCATATGTGAGAGACAGGATCCATTCATATTGTTCCTTTGCCTTTGTGTTATATAACTGACAGAAGAGTTCTTTTCATGCATATAATCCAGTCCCTCAGGTGGTGTTAGCGTCTTATTTAGTTAGGGGACTAATCTCACTGCCTCCTTTCTCATCTTGATTTGTCAGCACATGTTTGTTTGAATGTTTAAAGTAGATACATTTGCTTAGCCTGTCTAAAAAATACTGAAAGAGAAAACATTACCTTATAGAAATATAGCTGAACAAAATTGTCTGTTTGCTCACATTTGAGGAATGTGTTATAAACTTGGAAACCAAGATGTATTTTTGATGTATGAGAAACATGTGTAGAATTGTTGTACAGTCATCAAGATTGTTACTTTTCAAGTACTTTGGTTTATGCGTTGGGTTTTGTTTATTACTCCATCTTATGAACCATACTGTGTGGCTCACTCTCACCACGTTACACTTCTTGTCTCAAAAGAAGTACAACGTTATCAGTAACTTCAGAAAGTTAGACTAAACTATCCAACTAATGGAAAAATACTAAGATATTAAGAGCATGTTGCTAACCTTAGACAGTAGAAAGCATTTTAGATTTAAATCTGCCACAGTGTTTTGGCAGTGGAAACGCACTGTTGTGTTTGTACCCTTCCTGTTCCAGCTCACATACAAGATATTATCCAATGACCATCCATGGTTGACTTGCAAGTGGACAAAAACCTCTCAGCCAATGTCAGAGCAGCCTCGTGACTAGAATAGAGAACTGTGTTGCTAGGCAGCCATAACACAGTTGCCTGGCAACATGTCTGGTTGGGTCTGGGAGCTGTCTGTGACCGGGAGCTCGGGCTCAGTGATGATGCTGAGAGAGAACATGGAGGATGTGTGAAGGTGGTGTTCACAGGGCCAGACTCCATGGGTGGGACTACAGCCACAGTGTATGAGGGGGGTGCAGTCTGGCCTCCATGTTGTTTACAAATAGTTTATCTTTTTATATGTAAGATATTCATGTGTGTCAGTGCCTGTCTGTGCATGTCTTTATATGCCTGTGTTCTTTAAACAAACACACGCACAAAAATAGGTCAGTTTGTTGTCTGCGGTGGTTCCTTTGTGCTGTGATAATTTTCCCAAACTTTAGTCCTCTATTAAGCAGACCTGTGCTACTCTAAAGAGCTGATCTATTGCCCCGATCTACTGCACATTAAACATTAAGGTCATTTGGATACTGAGATCGCTTTAGACAGTGTTAGAGCTTTGGCATTTTTCTATTCCGCTGGGATATTTTGCATTCTGAGTGCTGAATAAAAAAATAAAAATAAAAACCTTTTTGGTCTGAAATTTTATAGTGTGGGCTGGCAGGACACTGCCCTTTGTGAGGTTGGTAGGGTAATCACCATGTACTAATTCCAGAACAGTCTGTACCGAGGCATTGATAGAACTACAGCATTTTGTAAATGGGTCTTTAATTTTATGATCTTTGGCTTTAACTCTCACAACTGGCTCTGAAAGATAAACAGTAAGATAAAGGTCTCCTCCCAGAATGACAGCTTGTTTGTCAAGTGTGATACGGGTATGTGTTTTTGGCGTACTGCTTTTGCTTGGAGATCGACAGTGCAAGTCCAAGTGTCAATCCGTCAGTAACACTTTCAGTTGTGTTCAGTTGGAAATAAAATCAGGCTTGACTTCGGGTGAGGCTGTTGTGTTCTCTCTTCAGCTGTTGTTTGTCATTCTCTTGCTCTTACCTCATGCCACCTATTCTGCAGGCACCTCCCTGTCGCACACTCATACGCCGCCTAAGATCCAATCACAATGCGTGATCTCTTAGGGGCAGATTTTAAAACACAGTCTATCAGTGCAAGTGTGCCATCTTTTCTTAGAAGACACAGTAAATATGGCCTAGTCCAGAAGCCTAGTCTTTGCCATGTCTGAAGCAGGGAACTGTGGCTAATGCTGACAGGTCTGATATAGCGTGTGAGCTTTAGAATTATTATTATCATCTCATGTGTGGTTTTTTTTAGCTTTGCTTCTGATGACTCATATCTTGAGCTTCAAGTGAAGCCCAGGAAGTGTATACCTGCAGCAGAGTGGCTCAAAATAGCATCCAGGGGCTGGAGTGTGCTCTGTGTTACTAATGCACGGGAAGATCACCATGATCATCTTTGCTGTCATCTTTTTTCTCTATATAGCACTTTTTCTGTGCTCACGTTTGCTTTACATAGAAGTCCATAAGAACACAGACAATAAAAAGTATATTTACTGTGAATTTTACTATGAATTTTTACATTTTAGAAGTGCACCATTATGGCTATGTGTCAATGTGAATCGACATGTCCTCACTAGAGGGTTTGCTATGTTTTATATTTATTTACATTTCCCATGATTTATTTGCGTTTATTCTGTGACGTGACTGCAGCTGTCTTGGCTGCTCTGTAGGTTATAAACTGTACATTATTAATTTAAGCATGTTTTTGTGTATTTACAGCTCTGACGGGAAAGATTCTGAACTCCATCACAGAAGCTGGATTTGAGATCTCTGCCTTACAGATGGTAAGTGCACTGTCAGTATAAATGGATTGAAAACAAGGCTGCAGTAAGTTGTTTTAATTGTACAGTGATTGTGTGTATGCTTTGCAATCCAGAAAGTCTGAAAGGAAATTACTTAAACCTATCTGAGACATTTTGCAATTTTTCACTGAGATTCTCTCTGGCCAATTACAAGTCTGTTCCTGCTAAACACTGTACTACAGATTCCTTAATATAAAACTGAATGACCCATGGAAGTCTATTTACTAAATTAGTCATTAATAATCCATGTAGGCTGAACGATAGGTATGTACTCTAGGTGTAAGCCAGTGGCTCACTTCAAAAGACTCACTTCAAAGCTGACAAACTTTTTTCCATGTTTTTGTTTGTTTTCAATAAGTAAAATATGGAATTGTTGCAACAATATGTTTAATTCTCGTTACAGTTCAACCTAGATCAAGCCAATGCAGAAGAGTTTTTAGAAGTTTATAAAGGGGTAGTCGCAGAGTACACAGTAAGTACAGAGAACACCTGAACACTTTTATTAAAGGATGTAATATCACCAACACACTGGGGAAACTTCTACACAGTATTACTGTAGAAATACTCTTCTACACAGTATTACTGTAGAAATACTCTTCTACACAGTATTACTGCATGGAGAACCTTCTCTGTTTGTTAGGAATCTATAGTCATATAAACTATGTAAAATGATGGTTATCAACAATTTCAGTAAAGCTGGAGACAATTTTCTAATCACAGCCAGCCCTCACTCTTCAAATTAACAATCTTAAATCATTGCAAATTAAGGCCTGGAGTTAAATGAATGAAGAACCATGTCCTTTGCGATGAAAACTCTCATCACCGTATTGATCACTTGGCGCTCACTCACTCACAGGGTGGCTTGTCCTCTGCTCCACTCAAGTAGCTAAGCAGTGTGGTCCATATTGTGGTAGAAATACATGTATACAATTTACTCCTTTAGGATATTGCATTTCTTTTGTATATAGATTTTTATGCCTCTAGCATATATTGTGTTTTCCTGTTATAATACACCTGTGCTTATGAAGTGTTCACTGAAGGGTACCACAAACTGTACCATTTTTGTTCATAAGAACCAGTGAAATCCATGAGAGCTTTCATGATTTAATAATATTGCATAATGAATATAGGTGTAGCCTAGCTAAAAATGTATATGTATATAGTTTTTTGGTGTTTATGTAGTTCAATCCAAATGATGTTTCTTTGAATATTATGACAGTTTCACTTAATATATATCCTAAATTGTATATTGAATTGTTCCTTACCTGTGAGAGGGGTGAGCCAATCAGCTGTACTGGTTGGTCCAGACGTGATTAAGTGGATAAATAATCTATTTATGCCTTATTTGTGCAAGTATTCACAGACAATTGGACAGAGAGAACTTCTGTACAGAATACCACACCAAAGGGACTAGCAGACTAGCTAACGCAGGCTAGTTGTTGTCATTTTTTAGCAGCGCGGACCTCCAGTGTAAAGAGCAGGCTACCCACTATCACGCCAGAGAATAAACTCTTCGGTTCGCTCTAGTTAAATTCCCTTTTCATCCAATGACATGGGAGGCCTTCCCGGAGTTTGAGCACTGGACAAACTGTGTGGTCAATCCGACAACTGTGTACTAAATTTTGTGTTGGTATGTGCTCATTGGTAAATCATCTGACATGATGGGATACTCCACATTGTGGGTAAAATGAAGGTGTAAGTAAAGAAGTATTATTTAGTTCATGGTTACTTTGTGTAGTGTGGCCCTCATTTAACCAAAGATAACTGGAGTAACCAGTGAATAGGGAGAGTTATATACCATTTAATGGGTGTCAAGGAAAGGGTTAAAGTAGTGTTGGCCAGGGAGGGTGGCTCCTGGTTCATTAAAATCCCTCAGATAAGGGAGAGGGATTTCTCCCTTAGAACAGCAATTCAGGAAGCACCTTCTAAATAACTACCAGGGTATATAATTTGGGGGCTCGTTTGGGATTTAGGGGTAAGAAAGGATTTAGGGGGAACAAGTGCTTGATTTTTTACTCCTAATTACGTTCACCCTTTAGTAGTAGTTAGAAAGAAAACCCCAATTAAAATGAAGGGTAAAGGACCTCAAAGTCAACTGCAAAAGGACTGGTAAAGGACTTCGAAGCCTGGTGCTGTGGTGAGGCCATAGATGAAGCACACTCCCTGATGGTACTAGTTCTGGAAGGAGTGGAGATAGCCCGAATAGAGGAAACTATGCAGATTATCAAAGCTCTGGGTCGGGCAAGAGTGCGAAGAAGAGGGTCCCACACATGACCCTTTACTGGTGCTGTGTGAGTGCACACAGAATGTGCATGTTGCTACGGTCCCGTTGAAGGTAATGTCTATTAATGGAACAGAGATGTGGAACATTGTTGTAGTCATTGATCATGGTCAAACCCCATCACCGACTATGGAGTTGTCCGATGACCCTGTCACTAGTGCTTCCCCAGAGTCCATTATTAGGGCAAGGGGTGATTTGCTGGCCCAGATGGAGAAACCCTCTGGAGAGAATAGGAGAATACTGGCGGTATTCTCTGGGAGGCTGCCAACCCCCCCAGGGAAGAAGCTTGGAAGCACTGGCTGGAGCATGCCTGACTAACGGTGGAGGAAAGCGACTGCTCTGCAAAAGAGAAGAAACGACGAATAGTGGAGAGCCTTACGGGTCCTGCTTTAGTGGTGGTGAAGGCAATATGGACCATGGACATAGATGTTAGTCCACAACAGTGCTTGGAGGCTGTTGAATGTGCTTTTGGATCAGCCAAGATGGGTGAAGACCTGTATTTTGCTTTCCGTTTGCTACAACAGCAAACGAAGGAAAAGTTGTCGGACGTCTTGAGGCACTTGGAGCTGTCTTTGACCCGAGTAGTTCAAAAGGGAGGCCTTCCACCTCAGATTGGGCCAGGGTGGAGCAATTACTACGAGGTGCTATCCATTCTGATATGATGTTACTTCAGCTTGAATTGAGAGAAAGAAGGGAACACCCCCCAACATTCTTAGATGTCTTCAGCAAGATCCGAGGACAGGAGGAGTATGAAGCCTCAAGAAATAGACTACAGTTGCTCTGGTCCCAGGTCAATTGCAGGTTGGATGTAGCTAGTAGACAGGTGGACATTCAGAGTCTAGGGGCTGAAATTAGAGAACTGAGGTCAATGTTTACCTCCATGGGGATTCCACATGGGAAAGCAGTAGCTGGCAGGGCAAAACATGAATCTCTAAACTAAAAGCAGTGAATGGACAACCCTGTAATGCCCTCCTAGATAGTGGTTCACAAGTCATAATTATTTATGAGTCATGGTACAAGAGTCACTTACCAATGATTCTCCAGAAAAAAGACTGGTCAGATAAGAATGTGTGTGGAATCAACCCGTGTACAATTCCTGACCAGTAAACTACTCCTCGTATAGATGACGTTTGTTTATCTGGGAGTAAATGGTTTTCTGTCTTAGATTTACGGATATTACCAGATCTTCATAGCAGAAGAGGACAAGGAGAAAACCGGCTTAATTTGTCCCTTGTTGTTTTTCCAGTTCGAGCAAATGCCACAGGGTATCACAGGGGCCCCTGCTCCATTTCAAAGACTAATAAAGAAAACGGTAGGGGATATGCACCTTCTCCAAGTGTTTGTTTACTCAGATGATTTAATAGCTTTTGGGCGTGCCCTGGAAGAGCATGAAGAGTGGCTCCTGCGTGCGCTGGGTAGACTAGAGGATGTAGGATTGAAACTCACTCGACAAGTGCCAATTTTGCCAACCTAGGGTAAAGTATGTGCCTATATATGTCCGCTGATGGCATTTCCACTGACCTTGAGAAAGCTGAAGCTGTTGCTAAGTGGCCTAGGCCCACCGACCTGATGTCTTTACGGTCTTTTCTGCGGTTCTGTGGGTATTATAGACATTTCATAGCCTACTATTCCTGCATCGTCCAGCCCCTTACTGAACTAACAAAGGGCACCCACAAAACACAGAAAGAAGGAAGTGAAAGGCAACAACAAAACCTACCTGAAGGAGTCTGAGCCATGGCCCTTGTATGTGGAGCCACTTAGACCAGGATGTACTCCTGATGCTTATGTTTCTCCATGCCATCTGAAACTACAGTAGCTGGATCAGTTGTCAAAAGCTGAGCTGGTAGAGGCTCAGATGCTAGATGCTGTCATTGAAGCTGTAATTAAGCACATGAAACAGGGACTGATGACCCATAATCAGCCTGCTGACCCAGAGCTGTTACTGATGAAAAGGGAGACGACCCGATTGATACTGAAAGATGGACTGCTGTATCTGGCCATTAGGAAGTCTAACAGGAAAGTGTTTCAGCTTGTGCTTCCTACCAAGTACTGGGATGTAGTGTTACATTGTGATGACACGGGGCAGTCAAAGCCCTTGATCTGCTAAGGCCAACATTTTACTGGCCTCAGATGGCCTATGATGTGGAACAATACATAAAGTACTGTGGTTTATGCATAACTCGTAAAACACCGATTACAATAGCCACGTCATTATATCACATTACTAGCAGTGGTCCTATGGATCTTGTGTGCATTGACTTTTTATCTATGGATAAAAAGCCTCTTGTGGGATAAGCAATGTGTTGGTGGTGACTAACCATTTTACCCGATACGCACAAGCATTCTCCAGCATTAACAGTAGCTAAGACACTAGTGAAGAAGTGTTTTGTGCATTATGGACTACCAGCCAGGATTCACTAGGATGAGGGCAGGGATTTTGAGTGTCAACTGATGATCTTGGGCATTTGGAGGTCAAGAACAATGCCATGTCACCCTCTAGGAGATCCTCAGCCCAAGCGCTTCAGCAGCACACTGCTTTCTATGCTGGGCGCACTAGTGGCTTTGTTAGTACATGCTTACAGCAGCACTAAAAATGATGCTACAGGGTATTCTCCTTATTATTTGATGTTCGGTAGGAAAGGCTCCTGATAGATCTCTGCTTCCAACTCTCAAGTGAAGGGAGTGTTTGGAGAACCCATTCACAGTATGTGTCTGACTTGAAGAGTGTCTTGCAGCAAGCATATCAATTGGCTCGTCACGCAGCAGATAAAGTTAAACAAAGAAATAAGAAGGTGTATGACCAAAAAGTGAAAACATGAACTAGAGAGTCGCTGGAGCCCACTACCCCATGTAGTGGTGGCAAATTGCTGAATTTGCCTGTCTACTGTGTGGATCCCGAAGGGGGCAGAGGGGGAGTTGGAGTCATTCACCGAGATCATATCTTACCCATTGGGGCATTATCCCCCCCATGTGGAGCTTATAGGAAAAATATATTTATGTTTTGACCGTTTGGTACAATGGCTGAGTTTACATATGACCTGAATGCCAAATATTGCACCTTTTTACTTTGGTTTTACTGCTGATCTTGTTTTGGCTGCAATACTGAAGCGTAAGTATGCAGTGTCACTATTAGAACCTGTTTCTATTTGCGAATGTGTTCTACTGGCAGTTCAGTGGTCTGCTATTGATCGTCCTCATGCTCTGCACATTTAGGGTCCTGTTTCCCTCTGCCACAGACTCCCAGTGACCATCTCATCAGACTAGATTAACATCAAATGTAAACTGACCCTGCCACAGACAACCAGCACTCTGGACAATGGAAGCAATTGTTGTCTCTTATTTACTTTATATATTTATTAAAGAGGCGGAGTAGAAACCTGAGCTATTTTGAAGTTTTCCAGGGGCTCTCATGACTCACCAAGTTTTGTTCACATAATAGGCTCTTTCACTGGCACATGCTTAGTGATGGCTGGAGTGAGCAGGATATATTAACTCTTAAGTGTTTGTTCTGCAGGGGATGGTGGCAGAGCTGTGTTCTGGACCCTGTATGGCCCTGGAGATCCACAGCACTGATGCATCCAGAACATTTCGAACTTTCTGTGGCCCATCTGACCCGGTAAGTGACTGTTCAAACTGCAGATGAAAAATCATATTCACACCTGAAACCGTGGGTGTTTTAGATTGCTTAGACTGCATTATTGGATGCTGATGTCAGAAAGCTGACTTGTATTAGACATGCTAATACATACTGTACATTAGTATGGCTGCTTGGTACATAAAAGGCACTGAAGGGGTCAGATCATACAATCAGAGGTGAATCAGAACCACAATGGAGGGGTGCATTCATGTACCTTATTTCCCTTTTCCCAAACATTCTAAAAAGTATCATCTGCCCCTTTAAGTTACTCCTCACATTTCAGAGTAAGTAAAAGCCTGCCTTGTACCTTTTAACACTTAGCTGTAATGTGCACTGTCGTGAAGGTTTCAGATTCTGTGTAAGATTATGTAGCCTTTGTCAGTCAGCCAGCTCTTGTGGCATCAGGAGAAGCGTTTTCGTGCACGGGTTCTTGTGGTATCAGGAGAAGCGTTTTCGTGCACGGGTTCTTGTTGGCCTTCCTTCCACCGGTGATGTATATACTGACAAAGGTGTCCAGGTGCGGGTGATGGACAGTGGTAATACTTCCACTGCTGCTGGACGCTAGTGGATGAGAGGCCTTTAACCATGGATCATGAGCCTTCCAGCAGCTGATTATTCAGTAGACCATGTCATGATCCCTGATTGTCCTCCTATTCTCTCGTATTCCTTGGTCTGTGAATGGGCATTGTTTATGAGGAGAAGAGGGAGGAACCTTGTTCAGTGCTGTGTTCACCACACCATGATTTTCCATGAATCTCTACTCCTTATGGACTTGCAGGTCTTTACCTCATATGGTGTCCTGCATTTGTTGAGCTTCTTGTGCAGGTCTACATTCTGTTTGTTTTTGCCCCGTCCAGGCATTTTATCCTTCCATCTAGGCATAGACATGCAAAAATGCATAGTGAATTTACACTGGTTAATGTAAGATTTTGTACTTTCTGGTAAAGGAGGCATCTTTAGTGGTCCTTACACAACAGCCAATTGTTCTAATTAATTTGAGACGTTTGTATTTGAGCAATTCTGAAGTTTCTATAAACTGTTAAATCCGAATCAGTTTTATTAGCAAGGTTTTGTTAGTCTTCATGAGTGCATATGTAACATAATAGTGACACACTAGATATTTTATAGCGTAGAGATTGAATTTAAATAAAATAAGATAAAAACATTTTTACATGAAAAGTACATTTATAGTGCAAAGAAAAGAGAACAGACTTAAAGGAAATAATAAAAGTACATTTGAACAGAGTATCAAATATGTATTGAGATGATACAGATGATGCGTTTGACTGGAGTAAACAGTGGAGTTGTTGGAGACTGTAGGCTGAAGTGCCTAACTGGATCATCAGAGCCTGGAACAGGTTGAGTTTGTTCAGATGCCTTTGAAAGAACATCCTCTCTTATGCTTTTATGTATGTGTATGTATGTGTAATATATATATATATATA
>JAOXYF010000018.1:3192944-3216291 GCA_028565775.1 Sternarchorhynchus goeldii | reverse complement strand
TATAAAAGCATTAGAAGGGGAGCTCTTTTGCTTTGGATCAGAGACAGTTCCATTATTCACATCTGCCTGATAGTAAAACTAATTTATATTCATGTTTCAATCCTTTTAGTGCTCAGAAAGTAGATGGTGCTGTTCAGAATTACATGTCTTATATCAAAATGTTTTTTCTGATCTGGGATGATTAGGATAAGTGTTTTTATCCTTTAGCTCAAGGTCTACATTTTAACCACAGCAGTGACAAACCACTTTTAAAATCTGTGGGCAAAAGCACCACAAGTGTAACTCTCTCCAAGTATAACTCAAGATCACTTACAGTGCTTGGAGAAGTTGTCTGAACAGGTGGAATGACTGGACAGGAACAGACTGTTCCTAGGATGTTCATAGAACGGGATGGCGAGATAAACCAGCCCTCCGCCAGTACAGTATATTTAAAGTATTTAGGGCATCAGGGAGTTTTCCCATTGAACTAATGCACCAACTGCAGAAAGGAGCCTGAATTAACAAGAACCACTCCTAAGCCTTTTTTTAGATCTTTGAGCAAAGTGGAAGACTTTAGACAGTGAAATCACATTACAGCTTAAACAACTGCAATAGTTAGAAGTACCTTAAAAGTTTTAACAGATTACATGTCTGAATTATTGTAGGTACGGCTTTTGTGCTTTGCACAGCAAGTGTCCTTTAAACTATTTCTTTTCTCCTGACACAACAGCTTGCTTGTCATTCTGTTACCAAGGAGACAGACACTGGAATTGCCCCTTTTAAAAATGCCCCTTTTGAGGTTCTTATGAAATTCCTGAATCAGTCACTAAATATATTTTTGTGTACCATAACTATTTAAAAATAATTAGCAATTATTTATAGAGTCAAGTGTTTCCCCCAATTTTTGTAGCAGTATATCATTTGCTTTATTCTGCTTTTTATATCTTGATTGAAGGATGGCTCATGTGTTGTGACCTCTTGAAGGTTAAAGTAAATAGCTTAAACCTGGTCTCTGAAAATAGCTTGGTGCTTCCTGATAGCCAGCCACCCCCATCCCTCTCCCTACCCTACACTCAGAAGTGAGAAAATAAAGAACCTTCTGCACACACATTACAACAAATAAACATGATACCATCACCCATACTCCTTTATTAGGTAGTCAGCTGGAATACTTGGATATAGTCATCTGCTGTCTATTTACTTTTAATGGCAGTGGTTTATTCACTGAGTAGTGCTCACAAAAAGGATCAGAGTTTAAACACAAACGTGTCTTTCTTTCATTTCAGCAATAATCTTCTAAATCTGCCATAGCCTTTTTAAATGTAATCCAGTGTTGTAGCTTTATTGAGGACATCCTTTTGGCATTAGGTAATATTCATGAAACTGTGGAACCTCTGTGAAACAGAGGCCAGCTCGAACTTTCAAAGTTATCACAGATAACACCTCTACTACACCACAAAAACTAGATTATTCTGACCATGCCTGAAGAACCTAATCAATCGGCTTCTCCATAACGTTTTATTTAGTATCACTTCTCGCTGGCAGTTGGGTTCTGCCAGTACTCCTACAAAATCCATAAAAAGTGATAAACATGAAAGGGCCATTGTGACCTTATAAGATTAAATCCAGTATCTTATTTGTGGCCTCCGAGAATAGTTTGGTACATCCTCTATCCTTCTCTATACCATATACTCAAAAGTGAGAAAATAAACTCGCACACATGATCCCGTCACTCACCATGCTTCTTTATGAAGAGCTTAGCTGAAATACTTTGTTAGATTTATAGATTTATTTTTAATGCCAAATATTTATTCACGGATTGGTACTCGCAAAAACAAATGACAACCTCAACTGTTCAGAGGTTGTACGTTTTCCACAGGCTCATTAAGTTCAGCCTTCAAATTGTTTATAAAGATTTGATTGCAAAAGCTGAAAAGCAGGATGTTTTTTTGGCTAATAATGTACATATTAGACAAAGTTGCATGGCATATAAAATAACTACAACCCACACATTGCCCATTGATATTTTAGAAAAAGATTATTAGTCTATATTTCATTTCACAATTTTTTTTTTATCTTTGTTCAAAATTGAAATAAGGGACTTTGGAAGAATGAAGAAAATATTTCAAAATGTAATATATTTTTGCGTATGTACAAACCTTGAAATGTTTTTAACGTTTTTTCCTACGTTTTTATTAATATGATATTGAAAAATATGAACGTATTATTTCAGAACAAATGGATAAAATGCCTGTCTTTATTAGTAACATATTTTATACAGTGAACTGAGTCTGTTGGAGACACCAGTTTATTAAATAAAGATGGGAATGTAGGAAAATACAAGATACACCAGCCAGTTAACTTTCTTGTTGTTTGTGTGTAATCTCCCTGTTCCTGTTCTTTAGTTATGTACTCTGGTTTAGTCTTGTTGTCTGAACCTCCTGGTATTTCGACCATGGACTATCCCTGTGATTACGATCGTGGATTTGCCCTTAATAAACATCACTCTTCAAAGATAACTTTCAAAGATGTTATAGATCACACCTCTACTGCACCACATGTCTGAAGCACCTAATCATCTTACATGAAATTTACACTTTAGTCAGTATCACATCTTGCTGACAGTAGTTCTACAAATGGTATAAATACCAGGCTGGGTTCTGCCAGTACTCCTACAAACTCATAAAAATGATCCAATGAACGCAATATATGAGCTTTATGAGGCTTTATGAGGCTGTATGAGCTTTATGACCCAGAGCTGAAGGAAATTCGGTGGAGGCAGATACCAGAAGATTATGAGAAGATTTAGTTCTGATGGCACGCTTGATTGTTTAGCATGGCTGACTAACCATTCCTTAACTGAGTATCCATTCAAACCCACACTTTCCAAACAGTCACACTGATATTTTGTATTGTAGAAGCATCACTCTTGACAAACAATGTGATCCAGCAGGTGGCCTGGTACCTATTAAGGCTGCAGTGAGTACGCTACAAAATTGACTAGAATTACTTGTTAGTACAGCCACAAGTTTTTGTGGATGTTTTCCATTTTTGGGTGAACCAAGAAACTTCTTTTTGGTTAGGGTTTCTGTTAATACCACCCTCTAGGCAATATTTGGTTGGATTTTGTTGCAGTAAGGCAATTGTTTATTAGTTAAATATCACTTTGTACCACAACAGAGCACCCAAAGAAAGAACCGTCATGCCAGACAATTAATTTTAAGTTTACCATTTCTAGAAACAACATAGTAATAGCTACATCAGGTTTAGGTTTTTAACCTTGTAAATGATTAATGTTTTCACAAGCCTGGACATAAAGCCTGTTTAAAGTCAATGTTTCATAGTGGTGGCTCTTAGCAAGTCATTTTTGCTATTTTAATAAGCATTTATTGAAGCATATTACATATAGTTATGATCTCATACATGAGGAAAAACAGAATATTGTCCCCCTCAGTATGTCACTGTAAACACAATTGTACTTGTTTAAATAGCATAATAATATGAGTCATGCAACTTAATGTTAATTATAGATATAAAACAATTAGTTTAAGTTCCGAACGATTGCATCTCCCCATGTATGTGCCTAATTTTGACTTACTTCTACAACTCAATAGAATAAAACACATTTATTGTAATTTGTTTCCTCCACTATCCATTATGGTTGAAACAGTGTGGCTGTTATATAACTATATAACATACATAATTATAGTGTGCTGAACTGTCAACCAATTTTCAAGTGTTATGGTTTTGTTGCAAATGCCAGTCATCAAATAATTTTTGTCATGTCACCATACATATTAAATACAGAATATATACACATTAGCATGCACACTGTTGCACTGTTTGTCCTCCAGTGGATCCTTTCCAAACGTGCCAAACGTGCAAGCTATAAATGTAGAAGCTGTGAAATGTACAAATGTACCCTGTTCCATTATAAAAATATTAATATCATGTTGAAGTACACAATATGTGCATACAGAGAGTTATCGTTATATATAACTATATATACAATATTGTTATATCATTGCAGGTGTAGTAGAATTGCAATGTGTGATCCATTCAAAACCTAAGATGTCCAGGATGTATTGTATCATACACGAACCAGTATGGAAGTGAGTGGGATGAAAGGAGGTGTACTGTATATTTCCAGTTCTAGTAGAGTGTAGGTGTTAGTGCAGACTGTCAATACAAATCATGAATCATGATGATTCAGATGAGATGTGTGAGTGACAGGCTGTGGAACGCTATGTTCAGCACCCCCATGGCCTGGGGGAAGAAACTGTTACAGAATCAACTGGTTCTGACTTTATGCTTCTGTACCTCCCCTTGCCATTCAGCAGCTCTGAGAACAGTCTTGAGTGGGTAGAGTCCTTTATAATCGTCCCAGTCTTTCTCATGCAGCTGCACGTGTATAAATCCAGGAGGCTTGGGAGCTGAATCCCAGTGATGTGCTGGGCAGGCACCACACTACCTTCTACAGAGTTTTCCTCTAGAAGGTAGAGCAGTTGCCATGTTAGGTGATTAAACAGCCAGTAAGAACGCTCCCCACAGTGCAGGTGTAAAATGTCCTGAGGATACGGGGGCTCAGCTGTCTCAGGTAGGAGAGGCACTGTTGTAACTTCTTTACCACTCATGTGGTATATTCTGTCAATGTTGGTACCTCTGTGATGTAAGCACTAAGGAACTTGAAGTTGCTGACCCTCCCTACAGTTGCTCCATTGAGGGTGCTAGAGGTATGCACTTTCTTCTGCTTCCTGAAGTCAAGTATCAGCCCCTTGGTCTTGTTGACCTTTAGAGAAAGGTTATTTACCTGGCTCCAGTGTGTCAGGAAGCTGACCTCTTCTCTGTAGATGGCTTCGTCATTGTTGGAATTCATCCATCATCTTTTGTAGATAGTAACAGTAATATTAAAAAGGTAACTTTCCTACACTTATTTACTGCTCAATGAGATACTTAAACTCCCTTTAGTATTGTAAGACAGATCTATTATGTTGTATGATTTGTGTGATTTTGGAATAATGAGGTAATTACAGACTGTATATTTTATCTGTACTATTGTACCTATTAGAGCCAGATTGTTGCTTTGAGAGAGAGAGAGAACATGATTTAATATTGGTTGACGTCTTCCACAACCTTTTTTTAATGATCCATGGAATATATTATAAACAGTTACAAATATTTGTATGAGATATTGTTATACTAAACGTTCAGCCAATTTATTTATTAAAAATGAGGATCAGAAATACGACATTACCGCTCAAAAACCAAATGTGCTCATCGGCCCTAGCAGAGAATGGTCTGGGCATGGTCCTAATATTCCAGTGAGTATGTTTGATTGACGTCCTGCTGTCATAGACTCGTATCTTACTGCACTACTCCAGCAGAGCTTATGATGATGGAGAATCAATAAGGATTCTAAAGCAAATAATTCCTAAGTTAAGCCTTTATCAGGTGAGCCTGATAAATCTTGTGTGAAACCATCAGATTTAGGTCTGCCTAGCCTGCAAAGTTATTCACAACAGTATATTCACACAGGTGTGCAAATATTACAGTTGACATCTCAGTTTGGAAACACAGTTAAACTTTACATGCCATAAGAATTTGGATGATTAGTCATTTACTGGACTTTTGAACAGGACAAAACTGCCTCAATACCCTTTTCAGCACAAAAGCATGAATTCTCAAATAGTCATGAAGCGGGACCCTCAACATCCACTATGACATTGTTTCACTGAACTCAAGTACATGAACTATTTGCCTAAGAATAAATGTGATTTATTCTAGGTCTTTTATAGAACTAGGCAAAGAACTGGGGCATTTGTTTTGCACTCAAGTGAGAACGTGCTTAGGTCCAGGTCTCTCAGCTGTAGTTAAATCTCATGCTTGAGGTCATGGAAAAATCTGACGCTGAGCGAATGGAAGCAGGACACAAGTCCTGAGGAGAGTGATGTTTATTAAGGGCAAATCCACGATCGTAATCACAGGGGTAGTCCATGGTCGAAATACCAGGAGGTTCAGACAACAAGACTAAACCAGAGTACATAACTAAAGAACAGGAACAGGGAGATTACACACAAACAACAAGAAAGTAACAAAATAGGCAAGAACACGGAACAGGGAAATGAATAACAAAACTAAGAACTGGGGGTCAGAACACAGAACACGAGCATCAAACATATAGTGAAACACAGCACAGTGGTCAGCCCTGAAAAGCAGGAAATACACAGCTTAAGTTGACAGAATAATGAGGTGACAGAGGTGACATTATTCGAGACACAGGTGAGAACAATAAAGACGCGGAATAGTAATGGAAAAAGAATGAAGGCATGAACTAAAACAAACCAGGATCACATGGCAAAGTGCACTGCACTGACAGATCATTACAGCTGACAAGGTTCCAATGGCCACTTCTCAGTTATCTGACGGAAGTCAACTGTAAAAACACAGAAACAGGTGGGAATACAGTATGTCCTCCTTGTGACTTTTAACCCGTGGGAACATACAGTATGATATTAAAGATGCTACCCGATGGGCATAAACTAATGGAGTCCATGTTTGCCTTTTGACTGTGCCAGGGTAAATGGAAAGTCAGTTATGAATGCATAATGCAGTTTTAAATTCTTCAAAAATTTGACTGCACTTGGTTGAAAGTTTTTTTGTTTTGTGTTTGGTACTAAACTCTTATTCCAAGAAGTTCTACATTATGCCCCAACTGTTTGACTGCCAGCTATTTGGTTTAGCCAGGCAATATTATCTTGATACATTTTCAAATTTTAATTTGTTGTACAACATCCCTAAGGAACACGTAGCATTTTTATGTTTAGCGTTTTCTGTTTGTGCTATAGAACTTACTCTTAAATAATACTCTCGTGAATTCAGAGTACAGTAACCATGGTATCGTACAGTAACCATTGTAATCACAGCGATGCACAGTTTTAATGCGGTGGTGATCTCATAACACCTATACGTTCCAAAATACCTTCATAGGATGTCGCTGGTCCCATCAAACCTCATCATCTCTGGATGGTGCCAGTGTGACTCTGTCTTAGTCATAAGACTGTGGCTCATGGCTCATGATGCCCTGTAGAGTAACAAAGAGCTACTGTCATGTCATAGGGTCCTTTATGGCTGTGCTTGCACTGCTCTGCATGGATGGCCAACTGGTTCCATCTTGCTAGAACAGGTGACAAATGCAGTGACGGTCATGGCCTTCCAGAATGGGACCTTTGAAAATGTCCTGGTTGTAGTGCAACTAACTGGTTAGATTTTTAAAACTGAGTTTCTCATTGAATAACAGAAGCACATATTCAGCTGCAGTTCATCCCTTTATGCAACATGGCAGATATACCAGACTAGGTAAAATAGTAAAGAAATCACTAGAAATAAACCAGAAGTAAAAACTTTAAAATGTATACTTTATCTGAAAGTTTAAATAGGTATTTGTGAAATATTTAGTAAGATCACATGGCCTATAGCCAATATTCAGACAGCTAATCAAGACCACACACAACCAATCATCTACAATCCTGAAGCTAAAAAGGTTGGTGTTTGAGAAGAAAAATCTACCCTGTTGAGTTTCTAAAATAAACTGGATCATCACTGAACCTTAGTTTTTAGTAAAATTAAATTTTATAGGCTTTACAAGCGTGCCAGTAAATACACCACTGTTCCCAGGTCTCCTGGGTATATAAAGCGAGCATCAATTCCCTTGATATAAAGCGAGCATCAATTCCCTTGATATAAAGCGAGCATCAATTCCCTTGCTGCCATTTTCTGAGGGACAAATTGGCTCTGCAAGGGTCAGAGCATCTCATTACTTTACAGTTGTAACTATGCACTTAATGATATAAAAATGTGGTGAAATGCAAAATGTTGTGTTTCCTGTGTAACATTTAAGATGTGTAATAGGCATCATGGATATGAATAACCATATTCGTTCTGCCACAAAGGAGGTGGTTTCGATAAGTCAGGGCTGAGTTGCAGTCTACAGTGGTATCGAGTGCTCTTGAGCTGTGGAAGTGGTTTGGGCAGCTGGAGCAGCACTGGGGACACCTGTGGTGCTCTGAGGACACTCATTTCTCCAGCCTTGTTAAATCAGCACGGCTCCAGGAGCAAGGGCTGAACCACGTGACGGCTGAGCTTTACCTTCTCAATGGGTCCAACTTGTTTTGTGACATGAATATTTGCTGATTTATGGGTGAGACCTTACAAAACCGGATGTGTACGCTCTTGTTGAGGTTTTCTGTGAACTGTTCTGTATGCTGTTTTAACATGTCTACAGCCTATAATTTAGAGGTTGATTGTGATTCATACTGATTTATTTAGAAACGGTATCATCAGGTGGCCTGGTACCTATTAAGGCTGCACAAGTGCACTACAAAATTGACTAGAAAAAAAGCATGTTTTCAACTAAGCTGATGCCATGTTTGTTGGTGCTAACAAATAGCTTTGTCGCATACACTGAATTTGAATGTTGCCAGCACATAACATCAGACCCAAATTGTTTGAGTGGGTTCACCCACAGAGTACAAGCATCATGCAGTAGGCCTACAATTGAAATGGATAATAGATGACGACAGCAGCACATTAATGATTCATGAACATTTAAAACTAACGCGCTTTGGACTTGGCTAGGCAAGACAATTACGAAAAATTCTGTTACCCAGCAGTATTACCTTTGATGACGGTGAACTCGGGGCGTCTGCGAGCTCCACTGTGCAATGAGCTGGTTTCCTACAGTAATAGATTGCAACTTGAAACCAGATTTGATTTAGAACGCCTGTTTTGCAGACTTGCAGTATGAGAACATGCTTGAATGTGGGTTGGGGTGGAGGGCTTGCACTAGCTGGCATTAATGGTTTAAACATGTCATTAAGATAAGTGTCATTACTCATTAATTACAATAATAGAATCTCCTTATCTGTGTAGGTAGTGATCGGTCATATGCTCTTTAGGATTCTTTCTTAGCAAAATTACCCGGAATAAAACAAGATGCTATTATCATATATAACAGGCATTAGGGGTGCATAACCTAAAGAGGGCTTACAAGAGAGATTTCTGCAAGGAAGATTTGCATATCTGTTAATAGCCATGAAGTGACGGTCCCTAAACTTGAAGGGAGTGTGAAGCCAGACACTGATGTCAGCATGTTATGGAGCAGTGTGGCGTCACCTAAGCAGCTATTTTTATGTGAGACGGACAGGTAGCATCGTCTGACACAGAGCACAGCACAATAGCCCCTTACACTACTCCAAACTCCGAAGTGTGCAGGACGCCTCAGTGAACTCGTATGAGAGCCACTTCTCCACAGACCTCAGTCCTTTCAGCTGTTTTCAGAAACAACCATAACCACTTGGTTCATTGTTTGCTTTGTTTTGGTCAGTACGAAGCTGGTGCCTGTCGTGATGCTGCATCTCTCACACATCCGTGGGTTTAACCTTCACGGATGATCATTCACGGATTTTTCATCAATAATTAAATAGGGAGTTTTTGCAGAATGCTGTGGAAAACAGGCAGTGACGTGCATAGACTAGAAAATGGAAACAAAATGTAAAATAAAAAAACACATGCATGCATAAAATATGTATGACTTAAAACATCACTCTCCTCAGCACTCCCATTTCATGTATACAGATCTTAATGGTTGTGGATTCATTTGGGATTTTAGCACTACAAAATGAGATGGGAGAGTTGCTCTTCAGGCTTGGCCATCCTGGTTTAGCCTCCACAAGTGTGTGCAGCCTGTACATGAACATTGTTTGTGCCACTCAGTGGGCTCATTAAAGTCATATTAAGTTTGTTGGCTGTAGGTTGTTTGTGGCAAGCTAATGCATGCAGTTACAGAAAGCCCACTTCAACTTGGGGATTTTTTTCCACCACACTGTAAATCTATTCCAATTTCCTATTTCCTGTGAAAGATTCACACAAAGGCGTGTAATGCTGCCGGGTTTGGGTGGCATTTTCCCACATGACGTCTCACTTAGAAGAGCCTAAATCTGTGGGAAAATGGCAACATAACAGCAGTATTTGCAGAAAGATTATACATGCTTTGTTGTTCCCAGATTTGTTTGTACTCACAAACTATGGTAAAGGTTATGTGCTGATATCAGTTGGCAAAATTCAATCCCTATGAAGTATTGTACAGTTGCTCAGGTTTTTATTATAGGATTTACATGAATTACATCCCCCTTGTAAGTTTGTGGATGTGACGGCCAGAAACATCATACCCTTTTCTTTCTAAAACTGACGAGCATGTCCTCATCATGCCATGTTTCCAAGTTTTGTGGTGGATCATTAAATACTTGGTGGTATATGAATGGACACATGGATTTGTCTTCATATGATGTCCAATGTTTTTATATTTTTGGTAAAACTAAGTCAGGGGGAAGGGTGATGTCCAACGTTTTATACTATAAACAAAGTCGGGAGGGAGGGTAGCATTACACTGGTCTGGTCTTTGATAATTGCCTTCCTAGTCTTTTGAGGAAAGAATTCTAATGACTGGCTAGTAGGATTTTCTCCCTGACAACAGACTGTATAGCCTTAGACAGTAAACTCTGTTTTATTTTCATGTACACAGCTATGTTCAATGAAACAGTAATTTACGGGGGGGGTGTTGGTGTTTGGTTTTTACCGTGTGTGGTCGTTATATCCTCTAATTCGCCCTTAACCACATAAAAATGTATGGGTGGTCTAAAGAATTCTACAAGCCCTTGAGATGAGAATTTTCAATATCAACCTGAAATGGAGATTGAAAGATGGAGGCAACTCGAGAAAGCTCGTCTCCCTGAAGCTTATTTCCATTTAGATGACCTCTCCCCTGTGAGCAGCGTGGGGGGAAAGGATCATATTTCCTTATGATGGAGATTAGCAGTGACTGTAGAACTGATGGCTCTTTGTCCTTGGGAACATTTCATCATGTTCTGTTTTGGCTTTGGCCAGTTAACCAGCCAAACTTTGAATGAAAAACACATGTGAGCACAAATTAAAGTCAAAACTTGATATTAGTTGAACGTTCTACAGAAAGGGCACTAAGATGGCTGCTCCATGTAAGGCAGCAAGGAAAGCACAGGCACATGAGCTGCTACCTTCAAACGGGGGCCTTAGGGAGCCAAGACTCAATCAGTTTAATATAGATAAAATCCTCATTCAAGTTCTCCATGTACATATGTCTCATATACCTGAATATCAGTTTGTTTGTTTTTTCATGGGCATCTGGAAACAGTTTCAGCTGGAAACAATTATTGACTGTTGAACTGAGGATTTTCTCATGTTTTGCTATATTACAACATGCAGTATGTTGATGATTATGCTCTGTGTTTGACACAGAGCCTGAGTTGAATGAACTAGTTCGTCTTCTCACTCACTGACTAGGAATTGACATACCCAGTAGTTATAATCTCTAATAGTGTGTTAAGACAACAGGAACATTACTTACTCTTTTGATTTGAGTAATGAGGCCTGTAAGGGAAGATAAAGAGGAAGAAGATTTTGCAAGATGGCTGAATGAACGAATGAGTAAATTGATATGATTGATATGAGCAATCACTGCAACAAACACAACATACTTCTTTGGCCTGAATTGTGTAAAGGAAAATGCTGGAGGGCTGGCAAAGCTTCAATTGTGTTTGTGGTCTATTCCATTGTTTTAACTGCATAACATCAATAAGTTGTCATCAAGGCACTAAATTGCCAGCCCATATTCTATTACAGGAAATTGCACGGCATCTGCGGCCTGCCACTTTAAGAGCACTCTATGGCAAAAGCAAAGTGCAAAACGCCATCCACTGCACCGACCTACCAGAAGACGGTGTACTGGAGGTAAGCCGTCTTGCTCAGACTTTTGTTTCGCCGTATTAACCAAAGGATAATGAGCTGAACTTGTTCTGACAATATGCCCAACATTTGTTCGCCTACACAAATAATTCTGCTTCTAATGTGAAACCCTGGCAGCAGGTCTCATGACGGTCCGCTGTAGGCTGACTCTAACTAACAGCTTAATCTCTATGGGAAAGCAGGAACCCTGGGGGTGGGGGATGGAGATAAAGAACATTGTGTTGTTGAGTGGGTTTGGCCCATTCAACGTCATTGTTTCACGCAGGCTCCTGATCTGAGCCCCGGTCCCTCTTAACAAATGGGTCCTTGTTAATTATTTGCCTGCTCACCAGCTCAGCCATCACATTCCAAGAGTCTCGGAGAGGCCATGCACACACTCACACTCAGTCCCACAGCACGCATTTGTCAGGATTTACGCATGTGTAAAAGAGAGTGGGTTAGAGTCATGCCTTCACAGATGTGTTTCAGTGAGGGTGGACTGGTTTAAGGCAAACCAGAGTGGCTGTCCAAGCTGTCAGTGTGTTAAAGTTAATCTCAAGTGATAAACATGCAATGCCACATTCAAACATGCCTGTAAAACACTTATGAAGTCAGTAGTTTTGAAAGGCTGTGAACAGCAGTCCACGAATGATTCATGCTCTTAAAATTGCCCGTTATGATAATGCAATATTTTTCCATCTTTTAGGTCCAATATTTCTTCAAGATTTTAGATGGATGAATTATACAAAAGCATTTTCTGATTTCCCTTTGAATAAAAAATAAAATAAAATAAAAACACCACCATGGTTGGTTGTACATTTATTTGTTTAGGTCTTAACCCGGATTAAATAAAATGACAAGAGCAAGATGGAACTCCTGACACGTGTGATGGTCAGCGTTGACTTTTAAGCACTTTTTACATAGACAACATCCTATTACATGGGGTACTGCATTGTATCTGATACGTTTAACCTTTGACCAGTGACTTTGGTATTTGGATTCATACATTTCTTTCCTGCAGAAAAAAAAAAAAAAAATTGTACAACTGCATAAATATAAAATTGTTCCACCATGTAAATGGTTTAAAACATCCATTAGAACGTTACACCACATTGTGATGTCTCCAGCAAAAAACAAACATTTAAATTAAAGCACCGAGTTGCCACGGTGACCGCAGGGAGGAACAGTCCTCCATTCTATTGTGGAGGAGTAGCCCTCCAGTCTAGATACATACAGTTCTACACTTAAAAGGAAATGTAAGTAAAAGCCTCATACATAAACATCATTAACCCCAAACTCCCACACTGCAAGATCAAATAAAAAGAGAAAAGGTGATGTAAAAAGGTACTGTCCCCGTAATCAAGGGAAAGAAAGTTTTCCAGAGTGCAGTCGTTTCCTCACACATGGACCTGGGGGTGTTGGAGCGTAACCATGTCAAGATTTGTCTCTTTTTTTTTTTTTACCTTTTTGTTTTAATATACAAACACAAACACACTTACATAAACTCTCACCGTCTTTTCATGCACACGCCGACATCCACACATCTTGGACCGCTAGGCATACATGCTTTAAAACAACAGAAACTAACATGGCTACGAAAGGACCGTCATATGTGACTACGGCACTGCACACTCGAGAGAGAGAGAGAGAGAGAGAGAGAGAGAGAGGAGACGCACCACGCTAGGCTGAAATACTCAGGGACAGAAACACTGCTCGCTACATCAGTAGTGGAATTATAATTTACAGTAATGAATGAACATGTCCCATGGCTCAAGGAATATTCTCATTTACAGTAGAATAAATACTTTGCTATTGCTACTCTTCCTGTAATTTACATTCTAACCCTAGACATATGCAAAGAAAGCTAGTGTAAAGCGCACAGATTAAGTGTAGGTCCTGTATGTTATGAAAGTTTGTTCAAGACTAGTCTTTTTTTTTATCAAACGTGTTTTTCTTTTTATTCCCTAAATTATGGTTTGAAATGGGCAGAGTAAAAGTGCTATTTTCATAGCTGAGGTCATGAGGACTTGACCGTGAGTTTGAGGTCAAAGCGTCCCTGATAGCGGTCCTTCTCGCTGTAATCAATGTTATCTCCATATACTTTGCACTCGATACGGAGCTCCTCGTCATTGGTAATGTTGAAGAACTGGATGCCCACCAGAGGCTGGAGGTACTTTGGGTGTAGCAGCTTGCCATAGTAAGGGTAGTACTGGAGTGGGAAACCATAGCCCAAGCCAAAGTACTTGATCTCCTTGAGTCTACTAACATCATCTTCTCTCTGTAAAGTAAAATTAATTAATTAAATTATTGGCAAACATCTAAATCAGGCAGTATTAACATCATATTTGTTTGTTTAGGTGGCAGACATCTTGCAACCCAGCAGTGATATGGCCATGTGTAATGCATGGTGCCCTCATACTAGTGCCCACTCCCATGCCACTACTGGGTCACAGTCACTGAATTATCTGCCACCCAAGAAAATCCACAAAATCAGCAAATGCTCTTCTGACCAAAAACGGACGGGTGATGAACAGAGTAGAGGTGAGATGAACATTAATAGATGGTTAATTACACATTAGACTATAGACCACTTGCATAAAGGTAAAACAGATGCATAAACAATAAATATAGCACATCTACATAATAGTAGGTGTTGAGTGTGATCCTATTAAACCCTACTGTTTTAAAAAATGATTGCATTAAATCACTTCTCTCATTTGGCACCTTTTTGGGCTTTATAGCTACTGTAAATATTCAAATCATCTCAGTCACACTCGTAAGCATGTGACTTGCATTTCAATATAAAGTACATGCAGGATTTTGTCTTAAAAGACAAACTTCATAATGGTTGTTTTCAGTTTAAATTGCCTCTTGATGCTTATGGCTTTCATGCAGTCTTTGATATTGAATGCAACCATCATAGAAGCACATTGACTCATCACTTGAGAGCCATGGCTGGTGATGGTAGTTAACAACTGAAAATGTGAGCTCTGTTGACCAACACCCACTGGTCTGGCTATGTGATTAACCACTCAAGCAGCTTAAATTTAAGATATTTAACTCTCCAGTGCAGAATTACTGCAAGTAATTTAGTTGTAATCTTATTGTAAACTAGAGCAAAACTGGTAAAAAAAAAAAAAAAAAAAAAAAAGAGCCACTATCATTTTTGTAAGCATGTTTTTCTGGTGATTGGGTGTGAAATCGAACTGAGCTTTTTAGTATATACCAAAATGTACTGTATTTATTTTATTTAATGTAGTTTAGTGTTTACTTTGGTTTAGTTGTAATTCTGAATACACTTTGCCAGACAATTAATGTCTCTTCAAATTTCAACGCTTGCAGTTAATCATGTTGAATTATAGGGTTGCTTTTATGCATGTTGGACTACTTTAGTTTTATGCTAATGTAACAAACCTGCACACAGAGGATTGGAGGACCACTCCAGCTACCCAGCATATCTCATAAAAATACTTTATATCAGAAAGACTGGTAAGCATTTTGTACCTTGCCACTGCAGTGGATGGGGATCAGATTGGGATTGAACTTCATGAGGGCACCCTGAGGGATGGAATCGTTGGACTTTGGTGGCTGAAGAAAAGAAATGCTCTGTAAGCTTCAGATGAATTCAAACACCAAGCCTTATTCATCCAACATGTTGGGTCAAATCATAATTCACAACGGAATTAATGCAAAACTATCAACGTTCTGCCACTGATGAGAGCCAACACAGGTGACTTTAAAATACGTTCTGTGTCCTCCTCCATTTATATAATACAGAACTCAGCCTTCACTCCTGGAAGTGTCCCTGTCCACTTTTATAATATAGAACTCACCCTGGGCCTGAAGTTGACAATCCTGTTGAGCTTGACGATAAGACAGGGCTTGCCATCCTTAAATCCATAACTGGTGTCTTCCAAGCCTGAGCAGGGCCCCAGCCATGTCCTCCTGAAGCGACAGGCCTTCCTCACACCCATGTCGCTCTCCAAATCCCCACGGTTCATGTACCCAGAAGGAACATCTGAGCACAGAACATTTATAAACCTCAAATACTGCTTATTGTAGTAAACATGTCATGTGGAGAGTCAAGACCATGGGTCTCACTGTAGCTTCCTTTCTAGGAAGGAAGTAAGTTCACAACACACTACAGAGATAAAACTGTATTATGGAATATACTGGTGTCACTGAGAATCAATATACATCAACACTGATAACACTGCAAATAAACCATGTGTTAAAGTTTTAACACACTTAGTATTAGTCAGCCAAGTATAGAGTTAACCCTCTACAGTACAATGTGCTCCAGTCTTTAATAAATCTTAAAGGTTTGGCCAAAATGAAGACGTACACAACAGTTGTTAAGCACAGTCATTAAACCACCTCAACCACACTCACTGTGGTTTGGCACTCTGTGACACTGTATAAATGAACAAGTGTGTGCCAACAAAACCCCAGCTTCATGATGGCTGTGCATGTTTATGAAACATTTGTGTGTGTTTGTCCCCCCCCCATTTTTGTATTACTATAAAAAAAGTGTCATGCTTGTGTCCGACAGGCAAAAGTGATGTGACGAACTGAAATATCACAGAATTATATCATCTTTGACTTCTCTTGTGAAAGCCAAACCTAGCAGTGTTACCATAAAGGTGCTTAAATTTCAGCATGTAATTACATGTGATTAATCACAAAGCTAAAGTTACTGACTGATTAAAATCATAAAATTTAACAGCCACACACTATACATAACCTAGTATAGTGGGCAGTGGTAGCTCGGTGATTGAGGCACTCGACTAGTAATCAGAAAGTTGCTGGTTCAAACTCCACCTCTGCCAAGTTGTTACTGTTGGGCCTCTGAGCAAAGCCCTTAACACTCAATAGCCATAACCTTTGAGATGCATCTAGTCACAATTGTAAGTCGCTTTGGATAAAAGCATCAACCAAATGCCGTAAAGGTATTCAGGGATCTTTAGCCAACTGCAACAATATACGTAACCTTTAAATACACACACGGTTGTTGATTTACATTCTGAACAGACTTTAAATTCTGCATACCTCCACAGTCTTCATAATTCATATCGTCCTGTTGCACATCATCTTTGTATGCCTCCAGAAAATTTTTCATGTCTCTTGTGTAGTGTCTGTAAGAGTCCTCATCTTGCATGTTGTAAAAGATTTCAGCTTTTTCAGAGCGTGGGATGTGCGTTAAGCCTGAGGAGATAAACACAGAGGTGCTGTAGCTTGTCTGAAGCCAGAGTGGACATTGTAACCTTGAAAATCTGCAGTTATTAAAAAAAACTACTATGTAAAAATATGTAGATAAAGTTGAAACTTCAGATACCGCAGACAGAACTGTAATAAGGGACGAAGACAATGTTCTAATAGCTAAGAAAGAAAGGCCACGGCAAGGAACAAAAATGCATATTTGCAACATTTCTAAACTTCTTAATGCCATGTTTCTATTGCACCATTTAAAAATGTACATGAACTGAACACTATTTGATGAATATTCTAATACCATCTCCAAGGCACACGCAACAAATCCACCGATTGTCATGGAGGTTAGCTATTCGGATGAACCTCATGTTCTCAGCCTGGCAGTAATTTTCCACCCAGCTCAAGCACAAGGCCAAATTGGGGCGTGGCACGAGCAGAGCCAGTAATGGAGAATGAGTGGGAGGAGCCCTTGTATAGTTGGTAAGGTCATGATTCTTCTTAACGGTCTTGGCGTGGAATGTGCACTTCTTATTTCTATGCTGCAGCCACTAAACCTTCCTTCCGAAAAAAGAACAAAAAAAAAAAAAAAGTTTTTGTAGAGCAATCCTGCTTGTACTACATGGTAACTTACACAGACTTGGCCAAACGCTCTCCCACCAGCATGACTACAACCCCCTCCACCTCACGTGCTTCTCACACAATGGAAACTTTTAGCCCCTCAGAGGAGGGTGGGACTTGAGAGCAGCGAGCGAGTCTACCACCTCCTTCCTTTATCACGGCTTCCAATCACAGTGTTGCTCTGCAGGGCTCCACTCACCACCTCATGTTCCTTCGTTCACTAAACCTGCACAAGGACTGTTGCTCTTCAAGGGGAAATGGCACTGACACACTGGCTAATGCTCAGGATCTCAGCCAGGCCTTTATGAACACAGCTAAATATATGCCAAGGCAGCAGTGTGCACAGTACAAACATTCACTGGCACAAGGCTGTTGAGGCTGGCTGGGCTAATGTCTGGATGTCTGGCAATAGAGCAATGAGAAACCTAGTCTGACCTTTCCCTGCGATTAAGGGAGTAACTGCTTCAGATACAATTCACTGTTCTTTTCTTTTTGTTTTGTTTTGTTTTTAACCAAAGCTCAGTTTCATGGTTCTTTCTTTCAACTTTTTTGTATTGTGAAAAATGGATTAAGAAACATGATAGAACTTGAAGCAGCAAAACGCTACTGCTACCGAACCAAAGCTCAAAACACAGTTTATTTACAAAAGTGCCCCCCCCCCACAGTAGGAATGACACCTCCTCTAGGAAACTGCAGGTCTTAGACATGTGATGCCTTCAAGCTGTGAACAACCCCATTCCTCTCAGACTAGGCAGAGAAATCCTCATCAATGTGACAGGAGAGCGAGAGACAAAATGTCTGAAATCTCTCTCTCTATCCATGACTCCCCCCTCCCCCCCATCCCTCAGAATATTCAGAACATAAACTACGACAAGGACATTCAAAGAAACGGTTTTACTACAAAAGATGAAACACTGTTCTATAAAAATAAGATTATTCTTTCCCCTGACCTATATCACTACCATTCTGAGTAATATACCTACTTAGTCCTACAGTTACAGCTCTTAAGGGGCCCGTCTATGTAGTAGTATGATGCGTTATAACTCAATTATCAGCTAATGTTTACAGGTATGGAAAATGGACACTGTTGCCCAGTTACCACAAATCATTATTATGACTTCAATCTCTACAAAGGACATGGTGACAGATTTGACAAGCTATCCAAACTGACAATACAGGAACAAGTCCATCATAACACACACACCACTGTAGAGTTTCAATGCATTAGGTGAAAGACTCCTTCAAAATATCATAAGCCTAAAATCCAGCTGATCCCCCTTAGATAAAACTTTTACATTAAGTAACAATAAAAGTTGAGTAACATTAAAACTTTAGCCTGACGTCTAACTGATCTCACCTAGATGGATTTAAAATTAAGGATCTAAAAAATAATAAATAAATGATCTACCAAACTTGCGTGGCATTAAAACCCAACATCTATCCACACCATTACAGAGTAGAATAACTGGATAATTACCTGGGGGTGCAACTCTGTCCTGGTATGTAGGCTTGAAGTTGCTAAGGGTCATGAGCATAGCCTGGATGGTGCCAATGAAAAGTCCAGCCAAGCAGCCATAAAATATCACATAGAAGATGAAGATTTTAACTGCAGAGAGAAAAAAAAAACAAATTACCAAAAAGAAAGAGGAACATTTATGGTAAACATCTTGGAAATATTAATGGGAAGCACATTTTCTTTCTTACGGTTTCAGATATTAGTGTATGTAGAATGTTTTACTACACATGTAGGGACTTCCAAGTACATAGAAGAGTGGCCAAGTTAACCTGTCCTCCAAGGTGAGTGTGGACTGGACGTTTTATGAAAAGGACTTTAAACCAAGCTATCACTAAACCTTTATTTAACCTTTGAAAGATTCACCAAAACTGTAATCCTCTTTACTGCATTAAACTGACATTCACTGTTTAATAAAGGACCCAAACATAACATTTTAGCAACAGGTTGAAGTTAAATTAATAATTAAACTAGAATATTTTTCTAGTACTTTGAAACATCAAGGAAAAGTGAAGCAAAAGTGAGAAACCCGTCATCATATTGCTTAATTACATTTTTAAAACAGGCATCATAGTTTAGCAATTACAAAAAGAACCATATTTTCTCATCAACATGCAAATCGAAGCAAATTTTCCCCTAACATGTGACTCATGACCAGCAACTTCCTGATTTGCTATACTGAGGAACTTTAGTCCACAAACCCTGTAGGAAAGCAAAGTTGCCAATAACTGTAATTCAAGTACAAAATGTTCATGAATCCCTTACTGTGCAGTGAACAACAGTGTAGAGTCAGTGCAGGTCACGCATCACAGCCTTTCAAAACACAAACTGTGATAACTATGTTAAAGGTTTAAGTGTCAGTCTTGACTGTGTGGTATTTTAAAAATGCACCCCCCCCCCCTTCAAAAAAATACAGGTTTAGCTAGACATTGAAAACTGGAGGGTTAATGCTGGCTGGCCTACTTCTCTCAACCCTGGCAATAAACAGCTAACAAATCTGCAGGAAATCCATGAATAAGTTGGTAAATGTGTTTCCTGAAAAACACAATACTTACAGTCATTGCATTGTGCTGTATCTAAACAATACAATGGAATGACAATAGTTTTATATTAATAATCTTTACAAGTAGGGTAAGAACTCCCTAGAGAATTCATCTTTCATTTCAGAGATTGAAGAATAGAAGAGAGTTTAAAAGATTTAATCTTAAACGCGCTGAACATGGCGTTACGCCAGCGAGATCGCACCGACATGCAAGCGAATACAAAAGCCTACAGCAAAAAAATGCAACTAAAAAAAAAAAAAAAAACCACCACCACCCTGCTCTTCGTCACGGTCAGGTCGAAGGTGGTGTAGGTGTCTACGACTCTCTCACTTCCCTTAGATTCCGCGCAAAGTCCCTCCCCCCGGTTGCATAATACAACGGCGAACAAAGTTGAAAAGTTCTGCCGCATTTTCCCGTCGACAGTGTCGTAGACGGTTTTGCCACTGACATTTGAGTAACAGGGGCAGATTCCTACCGACATAAACCCTCACGATGGAGGGCAAAACTTCAAAAAAAAGTAAACAGACTCCACCAGGGTAAGGACGAGCGTTAAAATATGTACCCCGAATTCACAGTTTGAAATAAAAAGGTCCATAGTCGAATTACCGTCGATGGTTCAGTTCAGCGGTGCAGAAGCGTTGAGACACACATGACTTACATTAGACCCGTTTAAAAAAAAAAAAACCGAGGAATTCATACTGCGTACTGATACTGATCACTCACTGCTTTCTCTCATACCCATGGTTTATTTAAACATATTCCTACATACTGAAAAATAGTACAAGGTCTCAAATTCACACTGCTAATTAACATCACCCTTTGACTAATACATGAGGTTGCAAGCCATCGGTTAAGCGACAAGTCGGTCGATGCGTGACTCCACAAATGTGTCGCGGCGTGCAAAAGCCACCATTTTATCGCCAGCCACAAATGCACAACGCAGCGTTTACATTTGGTTTTCTTCCGTCTGTCCCACTTGTTGAATGTAGTTACAGTTTGCAAAAGGAAATCTGTTTGCGAGAAGTAGTCCAACATGCACACAAAGAGTTATCACGGTTTAGTCACGACTTGCTCAAGTTAAGGCTCATGTTGGGCCTCAAGTCAATCTTGTGTCGTAGCCAGTCAAACTTCCACCACAGTATAGAGACAAATGTTCACAAATGATAAACTATCAGATGTGAATGGCCTCCCGCCCAAGAGACAAAACGGGCTTTAAAACACACACACACACACACACACCAGTGGAAAATGAAATGTTGCAGGCCGGTAATGGAAACAGAAAGAAAACGCACTGTTTAATATTTCCTGTTGTTTGTGAAGACTAGTCGACATAAACAGTGAATGACCAATCTGAACTCACCAGGCCGAATCACCTTGACTCACCTTGGGGAAAACTAACCTTTGTGAAAAAGATTATACAAGCCATCAGCCTACCTGACTGTACCTGTGTTGCAGCTAAAGTATACATAAGCCACAAACCCGTAGTAGTAGCAGCTTTCGAGGAAACGGCAAAGCATCTTGTCAAAAATTATAGATTTTCACGTACATCTACACCGTGGTACGGAAATTGGGCGGCGACACACAGACTAGGTTCTGACAGCTAGATAGGTTATTGGTATAATCAAAGAATGACAATTATGTGTTTAGAAAGATATTCTCTCACCTTAGACTAACACGAACCCCTGCGTTTACTTTTAAATAGTGTTAGGGAAAATGTATTTTTTTTAAAAAATACATTTCCACTGCTGTGGTTTCACAACGTTGTTTTTCATTAATTGATATCTTCACGGTCCCACGAATCACGCGCACGATTCGTTACTCTTCGTTCATTAGTAAGATGCGTATTAAAAAGTTTGTTGGCTAGATTAGACAGGGTCTAGGTTTGTTTGATGTCCTGTGTAGGTACGGCTGCGCTACAACAACGAGAGCAACGTGAGGGCAGCGTTTTCTTCCACATGAAAATGAAAGTCACGACGCAGCGTGTTGTGGAGTCAGATCAAACAGGTGCTTAGCGCCTCCAAACCGGGAAATAAAAACACTTGGTACATTTGCGATCTAACGTTTTGCTGTGACGCAACCATAGACTTTTTTTCAGATAAAACATACACTTTACTAATCTAATCCAAGATAATCCAAGACAATAGTCGCTGGGAAAATGTCGCACACTTACGCCAACTGCAGCCAGTACGTCCTAAAAATTCCTTCCTTTCAGAATTCCAGAGAAAGCTCTTCCATCCGCCATCATCTTTATTTGAGGGCATTTTCGCTTGTTTTAGTTCCCTTTGTGTGACTTTTTGGTTTTGGTAGGTGGCCTTAGGCACTGTGAACTGCCGAGGCTTTTCCTCTGAATTTTTCTGAAAGGACAGAGTAGTACCCGGCTCGTGGCGCTGGACCCACCCGATATATCCCTTACGCCGCGTGACTCCGCCTCCGAGTCTTTTAATAAGTTACCTTCAAACAGGGAGGGCTGAGTCTGGCGAATCATGCGCACACGTGTATTTGCGTAACAAATTTCGTGTACTGGATCGATCTAAGACCTCCCCTGGGCGCATGGAGTCTTTGTAAGTCTGTGCATCTCTAACATGTCCTCCAGTATCAGATTGGGCACAACTGTGGATTTCAAAACGTTGTCATTATTGTCACTTTCTGTGTAGAGTTGTGGTTTTTTTTTTTATCTTTACAACAAATTGGTGCGACAATTTACATTTCACTGAAACGAACTATCGATTGTGAATTATTTTCACAGACGAAAAGTTAATTAACCGGCCATGGTAACTAGTAAACGTTAAATGTATACTGAATTTTTTATTCATCTAGATGGCGCTGTGACGCAAAATGACAACTTCATGGAACATCTGGATTGGTTATACAGACAGTTCACTGCAGCTTTTACCTTTTAGTGTTGCCACATTATGTACTAGGATTTGCACAAACATGCTGTGATCTTGAACTTCTCCTAACACACATTTGTTCAAGTCTTTGTTATACTCAAGGTCAATAGTGGGAGGTGTCAGACGTCAGGAAAGAGCACATGTCCATTTTAGGCCATGATAGTTAAAATCCTGACATGCTTAAGATAGTGTTGGACACAGGTAAATTACAGGCCACTGCAATACAGAAGTGTTTCATCAAATTAATATATATATATTAATTTGATGAAACACTTCTG
>JAOXYF010000018.1:3172323-3185569 GCA_028565775.1 Sternarchorhynchus goeldii | reverse complement strand
TATCATCCTAACTGCTCTAGGGTGCACACTGTCAGTATCATCCTAACTGCTCTAGGGTGCACACTGTCTGTATCATCCTAACTGCTCTAGGGTGCACACTGTCAGTATCATCCTAACTGCTCTAGGGTGCACACTGTCTGTATCATCTTAAATCCTCTAGGGTGCACACTGTCTGATAATCCTAACTGCTCTAGGGTGCACACTGTCTGTATCATCCTAACTGTCCACCCTGCTAAATAATTAGGTTCAATTAGGTTCATAAGAAAATTTTCAGCTCTATTAAAAAACCTCCCAAGCTTCATGCCAAGTCATGCACACGCACGCATACACACACACACTCACACACACACACTCACATTTGCACACACATCCACGCATGCATGCACATACTCACACTTGCATGCACACACACATTCACACTTGCACACACACAGTAACACTGAAACAGACTTTCCTCTTCACTTTTTATAACACATGTTGTCACAAAGCAGCTTTACAGAAGACACTATATACAGGAATACACAGACAATCCAGGTCTGGGCCTTCTAATGCATAAACCAGTATGACAGTGGCAAGGAAAAATCCTGAAAACATGAGGAAGAAAAACCCTGAGGTTCAGAAGGGGAACTCATCGTCCTCTGGTCTGGACACCAGACTAATGGTGCAAACTAATGACAGAATGAATTTGCTATGAAACTGGTTAATCAAAAGCCTTTAGAAATGACTGACAAATATTTGTTTGAGGTACTCAGATTACTCAGTGAGAACCAATTAGTAGTTCTATTGAGTCTGCACAGTAAACAAGTTAACAGTTTGTAGCAGGAGAACCAAAGGCAGTGGTGAATGGTTATTCACTAAAGTTCGTTCAGCAACAGTTTTTGGTCTTTCCAGTAGAGATGGTGTTATATGATCATCAGATACAGCTGGAGGGCTTATAGTGGCCCCTGTGTGAAGGGCAGACAAGTAGAAACTCTGTCAAACTTACATCAGAATCACAAGAATCAAGAAGGACAGATGTATAGCACAGCAGAGAACAGAAACCCAGACAGAGTTTGCACTGTTTGGAATGCACTGGCCAGATATATATGACGAATTTAGTGGAAGAGACACCAGCAGAATTAGTTATATCAGCATAGCTAAAAAGGGAGAGACTAGGTAGAAGGTAGCACAGGCATGAGCTCTCGCTGAGACATCAGGGCCCCTCACTCTGCTGTCAACACACCTGTGTGAATGTACAAGAGTGGTGGGACAACGCCAACGTCTCAGTTTGTCTTAATTCTCTATGTCCCAGGATCTGCAGTATTTATCTAACATCAAAGTATCTAACTCATTTTTAAAAGCTTGACTAACATGTACATTTTCAGCATAGACTTAAAAATAGAAACCCAAGTCATGAATGGTGTCTGGAATATTATTCCAAAGCTGGGGATAACTTTCATACTTCTAGGTAACCAGCACCTTGTGATATAAGTAGGTGTGGCAGTTTATGTATTATTGAGTCTATTGAGGAACAAGACCCTGAAAACTAAGACAGTTTAGTAATCTATACAGATTTTAATAGGCAACCAATGTAGAGTCATCAGATTTGAGCTAATATGGTCAAGATTTTATGGTCAAGATAAAAGCTGCAGCTGTCACATTTTATAATAATTGACACTTGTTTAAACTCTTAGAGGATCCAACTAGCAGGGCATTAGAGTCTCATCTTAAGGTAAAAAAAAAAACCCTCAACTAGTTTTTCGGTGTCATTTAGTACGTTTCTTAGTTTAACAATATCTCAAAGATGAAGGAAGGCTAGCTTTGTACTATTACCTATAAGGAAGGCTAGCTTTGTACTATTACCTATAAGGAAGGCTAGTTTAGTACTATTACCTATAAGGAAGGCTAGTTTAGTACTATTATCTATAAGGAAGGCTAGTTTAGTACTATTAGCTATAAGGAAGGCTAGTTTAGTACTATTATCTATAAGGAAGGCTAGTTTAGTACTATTAGCTATAAGGAAGGCTAGTTTAGTACTATTATCTATAAGGAAGGCTAGCTTTGTACTATTACCTATAAGTGTATCAAAGAACATGTCAGGATTGATTATTGATTATTGATTTTTTACAGTTGTTCCCAGTGCAATACAAAGACTATCAAAACGTAGCATTAATTCAGACATTTCGGCTCTAACTTTAGGACCAAAAATAAATAACGTGATGAATTACATTTACTTTCATAACTGTTACACACTAAGTTTACTACTCTGGGTCTTATAAAGACCACACCTCTCACACCCATTCCATACTAATTAGAATTCAAGGACTGTAAGCGCTTGATGCTTTTTTTTCTAGGGAGGGTCAGGATGGGGGCAAGGCTGAGTAGATACCCCAGTACAGGGGAAACAGGAGGATAAAAGTGGTTGGTTTATGATTTATAATAGGAATGTTACGTGTTCTTTCTAGTGAATGTTACAGAACAGCTTTCCTTCAGAATCAAATCTTACATTAGAGTTGTGTTTGGTCTTTAGTGGATGACATCAGTCAGTCTGAAAGATTAAAGTCTTCCAGTGATCTTTGCCTCTCTGGATTTGGATGAGAGTATTTTCAGTAACAAAGTAATGAATGAGACTATGCAAATACTGATGATAGATGACCTCTGACCTATCTAGAGTTAACACTAACAGATTTGGACTGAGGCTGTTAACATTGGCCTGCTTTCATCTCAACATGCAGTGATTCCATTGCGTAAAGCTAGTGGGAATCTACAGGTGATCTAAGGTTGAAATAGAGACAGGAATTACATGGCAGCATTTAGTTTCATATAATCTTTGTTCCCACTGAGTCTTCCTCATGTACCTTAGTTTACATTAGAATCACTTTTCAAGTATCTTAATAAACTAATAAAAAACTATAAACACTCTGTGATGTATAACACCTAAAGCTATGTTATTACCATGGCTCTTATGCGACTTCAAGTTTTTGCTAAACAATGTCCTGCTGCTGGGCCACATATGGAGGACATAACTTTCCACTTCAGAAAGAGAAGAAAACCTCTTTCTGTTTTTCATTTTGCCATTTATTTGCAGATGGGCTCCCTGGCCTGAACCAAACCACCGAGTTTCCATTTGCTACAATGACGAGCATAGTCTTGGAACAGAAAGTGTATCTGTGTTTGCGTTTGTGGTGGATTGAAGGATTTAATAATACTCACACATTCTCAGTTTGCCCTTATACATTTGGCTTCAGGGATTACTGAATTCATTACAAATAGATCAAAATGTGGCCATTTAGATAAATATAGTTTAAATGTGTATAAGTGCTATAACCTTTTGTCTTGAACTAGAGGGTTATGAAGAATATAGTAAGTAATCTAATAACTATATTTTTAAGTTCTGAATTAAAACTACATATATTCTATATGTGTTACCAGACAACAGATATTAAAGAAATCATTTCATTGTGACCACACTTTTAGTGGAACCTGTGAATTTACAGATATAGCTCCCATACAACAGTGTGCTCTCCTAGATAACAAACATGAGCAGGATCTTTGAATACATGAATACACAAGTATGGCAAGTGGACAATGTAAACAGAAGAAACACCTCTTCTCAGTAGCAATGCCCTGTACACATGGTTGAGCCAGGGCTGCCCTGTGCAGCTTAACCTTTGACTGGTTCACTTTCCCTACACCTCCCCAACCTGCAGTATCACCTGAGGGTAACAGATTCCTGTTCCAGTTATGCCAGAGGGCAGAGGAACAAGCTTTTATCACGCAACAGCTCCTCAACTGCTAGAGTAACATTACTGAGATATATATAATAAAAGCTAAACTTGTTGCACTGTTTAAAATTGCAGCCTGTGAAAATTATTTCTAACTCCAAAATGTATTCTGCTCAACAGCAACATTATGCATCCTTGGTAAATACTGCTGGTCAGAGATAATGAAGCACAACTTGGCCAACATGGTGAAAAATGTTTTGAAATCTCTGCTTGCCTGTCTGGGGAAAAATATGTTTTGAACTTAGGAGCAATGTACTGCTTTATTCAGAGGTAACAAATGGGAACCAGTGGTTGGTCTGCAACACTCTTCCCGGGTAGACGTCATCTTTCCACTCCGTAGTGTAGGTATGGCATTGTTAACGAACTGTTATTGAATCTGGCATGTAGCTGAATGGCTGCACTCCCATTATCAATCCACAGCCTCTGATGGTATGCAGAACATCCCAGTGAACTTGGCAACAATGCAATCTGTGTAAACATGGAATCCCTGGTGCTTTATCTTTGACTAGTCGACATATGCAGTCTCTCAGCTGTCAGACAAATTTGGTTTTGATTAAACAGATTCAGCAAAGTTTTGAACTGCTGCAAAGCTCACTTATAACTACTTACATACTGGACCTATTAGCAAAATAAACACATCACAAAAACATTTTTGGCCATTCTTTTGATTAATCTGTAAAGCATCAAAAATAGGAGAAAGTGTTGGAAGTATCATTTTACATTTAAATTTAAGGCATTCAGCAGATGCTCTTATCCAGAGTGACTTACAGAAAGTGGTTTGTTGTTGATTCATAGAATGTATCCTAGACAGTAAGTAGGATAGAGTTCAACAGACATTTGAACTAGAACACTGCTAAAATACAAGAATAGCACTGATCCTTGTAGTCCTTGTATACGTTCTATTAAACAACGATAAATACAGTAACATTACAGTATAATTTATGCATAGCTATTGGAATTATTCATCACATCAGTTTAATAGTTTTTTTGTTAGAAAGCCTTAAGAGCTGCTATATGCAAAGAAAACTTTAGAAAAAAAAAATCAATGCACTGTACATGTGTTTATGAATAATGACATATAATGTCCACCTGGCCTAAAATCTTAATCTGATTTTAATCTTAAACAAAAAAGGGAATATAATTACAGAAATCAGAATGTGATGAGAACATCTAGACGTATAAAGAGAAGCTCTAGATGGATTAAGTTATGTACAAGGTATAAAGAAGATTAGTTGTGTGGATGCACAATAATATCATAAGTAATGGCAAACAATTGCTTAAAATGATCATTTATCAGCCTCTACTCAAAACTAAGACTTAAACAGTATTTCGAATGACGGACCAGTTTAGCACACAAGCTGGTGGCTCTTCTCTACGAGTTAAACTTGTGTGGGATTTATATTCCCCACACTGTGTAACGCTGTTATTAAACACTGGCTCAGAATCAGAACTAGTATTGCTCCATGACTTCTTGTAGTACATTTTTTGTTTTCCACACCTACCTTACCATACCAACATGCATAAAAAGGTAAAATAAACATCAGGGTGTAATCAACATTAAAACTTGTGAATTTCCTTTGGCAAAACAAACATTCTTGTTGACCTTTTTCCACACCTCAGTGTTTATATCAAAACACGCTTGTCAATGGTAGATACAGCTTTCTACCGTCTCTGTCACCTGACCTTTAATAGTGGTTTCTATACAGTGCGACTTGTATCACCTAAAGCTAGCAGCCATGGTCTTCAGCATAAAAAGAAAGACTGTGCTAAGCTGCTTACATTTACATGAATTAAGCTCCCAATATCATCAACATGTTTTCAAGATGTATACATTCCTGTGGGTTTTTTGTTGTAGTTGTATACAGACTATACAGGAAAGGTAAAATTACATACCCCTAAATATCCTGTAGTGGACCAGTTTCCCTGTTAAACTCTAAAAATATAAGTTGTTAAAATGTAAACTGTATTAAAACATGATGAAATCTCAGTAAGCAGTATTCTGCATTACGTTCTGCATGCCTTTATTATCAAATATTTAAAATATCGTGTACTAATTGGATTGGTTTTCATTACCTACTGATAATTTATTTTATTGTATGTGTTCATATCTGTTCATACCTTCTGACAAAAAAATATTTTAAATGTTAAAAAAAACACTTTCTATTATTAATTATGATGTTTCTTGCTTTATCTGTTTCTACAGGCACCTGATAAATCCTAGCAAACACACCAAACATGTAAGAAGAATTGGGCCTTTTCTACATATTAGCTCACACCACAATATGGATAAACCCTCGTACTGCTAAAAGGATAAACAGCTACTAAAGTTTCCACAACACATCAGAGGACTTGTGAAGTATCTGTCAGTATCCCACTTTAATAGGACACTTTAGCTAAACTTTTATTATCTGACATTTTTAAAAACAGTACTATAAAAGATATGTTTGAGGCAGAACAAAAACCATTAAGCAATACTCTGTAACTGAATTCTATGCAGTGTTATAAGACATTAAACTTTATCCTTATGAATAAGAACCATCAATTCACTTTTTTTAACACACAAAGATTATTTATGAGCTTTACCATTCAGCACAAGGGAGCAGATTTATTAGTGAACTAGGAGTGCTGAAGGAGAATGAAGTTGTGGAGAGTGACTGGAGAAGACCCACACTTGGAAAATTGGCCAGATTGAAATGTGTGAGTGATGTGCACATAAAAATGATTTAATTATGCTTTACATGTGGGAGAATCACTCAATAACCAAAGCCATTACACTGAATCTGTTCATAGTGTATATTCAATATTACAGAAACAGGTAGACAGAAAGACACAGAGAAAGACACACCGACACAAATTAGTACATAAATGAACTTAAACAACAAACACAATATGATTACTATTAGTATGTAGCCTGGCAACATATATATATATATATGTTGCCAGGCTACATACTAATAGTAATCATATTGTGTTTGTTGTTTAAGTTCATTTATGTACTAATTTGTGTCGGTGTGTCTTTCTCTGTGTCTTTCTGTCTACCTGTTTCTGTAATATTGAATATACACTATGAACAGATTCAGTGTAATGGCTTTGGTTATTGAGTGATTCTCCCACATGTAAAGCATAATTAAATCATTTTTATGTGCACATCACTCACACATTTCAATCTGGCCAATTTTCCAAGTGTGGGTCTTCTCCAGTCACTCTCCACAACTTCATTCTCCTTCAGCACTCCTAGTTCACTAATAAATCTGCTCCCTTGTGCTGAATGGTAAAGCTCATAAATAATCTTTGTGTGTTAAAAAAAGTGAATTGATGGTTCTTATTCATAAGGATAAAGTTTAATGTCTTATAACACTGCATAGAATTCAGTTACAGAGTATTGCTTAATGGTTTTTGTTCTGCCTCAAACATATCTTTTATAGTACTGTTTTTAAAAATGTCAGATAATAAAAGTTTAGCTAAAGTGTCCTATTAAAGTGGGATACTGACAGATACTTCACAAGTCCTCTGATGTGTTGTGGAAACTTTAGTAGCTGTTTATCCTTTTAGCAGTACGAGGGTTTATCCATATTGTGGTGTGAGCTAATATGTAGAAAAGGCCCAATTCTTCTTACATGTTTGGTGTGTTTGCTAGGATTTATCAGGTGCCTGTAGAAACAGATAAAGCAAGAAACATCATAATTAATAATAGAAAGTGTTTTTTTTAACATTTAAAATATTTTTTTGTCAGAAGGTATGAACAGATATGAACACATACAATAAAATAAATTATCAGTAGGTAATGAAAACCAATCCAATTAGTACACGATATTTTAAATATTTGATAATAAAGGCATGCAGAACGTAATGCAGAATACTGCTTACTGAGATTTCATCATGTTTTAATACAGTTTACATTTTAACAACTTATATTTTTAGAGTTTAACAGGGAAACTGGTCCACTACAGGATATTTAGGGGTATGTAATTTTACCTTTCCTGTATAGTCTGTATACAACTACAACAAAAAACCCACAGGAATGTATACATCTTGAAAACATGTTGATGATATTGGGAGCTTAATTCATGTAAATGTAAGCAGCTTAGCACAGTCTTTCTTTTTATGCTGAAGACCATGGCTGCTAGCTTTAGGTGATACAAGTCGCACTGTATAGAAACCACTATTAAAGGTCAGGTGACAGAGACGGTAGAAAGCTGTATCTACCATTGACAAGCGTGTTTTGATATAAACACTGAGGTGTGGAAAAAGGTCAACAAGAATGTTTGTTTTGCCAAAGGAAATTCACAAGTTTTAATGTTGATTACACCCTGATGTTTATTTTACCTTTTTATGCATGTTGGTATGGTAAGGTAGGTGTGGAAAACAAAAAATGTACTACAAGAAGTCATGGAGCAATACTAGTTCTGATTCTGAGCCAGTGTTTAATAACAGCGTTACACAGTGTGGGGAATATAAATCCCACACAAGTTTAACTCGTAGAGAAGAGCCACCAGCTTGTGTGCTAAACTGGTCCGTCATTCGAAATACTGTTTAAGTCTTAGTTTTGAGTAGAGGCTGATAAATGATCATTTTAAGCAATTGTTTGCCATTACTTATGATATTATTGTGCATCCACACAACTAATCTTCTTTATACCTTGTACATAACTTAATCCATCTAGAGCTTCTCTTTATACGTCTAGATGTTCTCATCACATTCTGATTTCTGTAATTATATTCCCTTTTTTGTTTAAGATTAAAATCAGATTAAGATTTTAGGCCAGGTGGACATTATATGTCATTATTCATAAACACATGTACAGTGCATTGATTTTTTTTTTCTAAAGTTTTCTTTGCATATAGCAGCTCTTAAGGCTTTCTAACAAAAAAACTATTAAACTGATGTGATGAATAATTCCAATAGCTATGCATAAATTATACTGTAATGTTACTGTATTTATCGTTGTTTAATAGAACGTATACAAGGACTACAAGGATCAGTGCTATTCTTGTATTTTAGCAGTGTTCTAGTTCAAATGTCTGTTGAACTCTATCCTACTTACTGTCTAGGATACATTCTATGAATCAACAACAAACCACTTTCTGTAAGTCACTCTGGATAAGAGCATCTGCTGAATGCCTTAAATTTAAATGTAAAATGATACTTCCAACACTTTCTCCTATTTTTGATGCTTTACAGATTAATCAAAAGAATGGCCAAAAATGTTTTTGTGATGTGTTTATTTTGCTAATAGGTCCAGTATGTAAGTAGTTATAAGTGAGCTTTGCAGCAGTTCAAAACTTTGCTGAATCTGTTTAATCAAAACCAAATTTGTCTGACAGCTGAGAGACTGCATATGTCGACTAGTCAAAGATAAAGCACCAGGGATTCCATGTTTACACAGATTGCATTGTTGCCAAGTTCACTGGGATGTTCTGCATACCATCAGAGGCTGTGGATTGATAATGGGAGTGCAGCCATTCAGCTACATGCCAGATTCAATAACAGTTCGTTAACAATGCCATACCTACACTACGGAGTGGAAAGATGACGTCTACCCGGGAAGAGTGTTGCAGACCAACCACTGGTTCCCATTTGTTACCTCTGAATAAAGCAGTACATTGCTCCTAAGTTCAAAACATATTTTTCCCCAGACAGGCAAGCAGAGATTTCAAAACATTTTTCACCATGTTGGCCAAGTTGTGCTTCATTATCTCTGACCAGCAGTATTTACCAAGGATGCATAATGTTGCTGTTGAGCAGAATACATTTTGGAGTTAGAAATAATTTTCACAGGCTGCAATTTTAAACAGTGCAACAAGTTTAGCTTTTATTATATATATCTCAGTAATGTTACTCTAGCAGTTGAGGAGCTGTTGCGTGATAAAAGCTTGTTCCTCTGCCCTCTGGCATAACTGGAACAGGAATCTGTTACCCTCAGGTGATACTGCAGGTTGGGGAGGTGTAGGGAAAGTGAACCAGTCAAAGGTTAAGCTGCACAGGGCAGCCCTGGCTCAACCATGTGTACAGGGCATTGCTACTGAGAAGAGGTGTTTCTTCTGTTTACATTGTCCACTTGCCATACTTGTGTATTCATGTATTCAAAGATCCTGCTCATGTTTGTTATCTAGGAGAGCACACTGTTGTATGGGAGCTATATCTGTAAATTCACAGGTTCCACTAAAAGTGTGGTCACAATGAAATGATTTCTTTAATATCTGTTGTCTGGTAACACATATAGAATATATGTAGTTTTAATTCAGAACTTAAAAATATAGTTATTAGATTACTTACTATATTCTTCATAACCCTCTAGTTCAAGACAAAAGGTTATAGCACTTATACACATTTAAACTATATTTATCTAAATGGCCACATTTTGATCTATTTGTAATGAATTCAGTAATCCCTGAAGCCAAATGTATAAGGGCAAACTGAGAATGTGTGAGTATTATTAAATCCTTCAATCCACCACAAACGCAAACACAGATACACTTTCTGTTCCAAGACTATGCTCGTCATTGTAGCAAATGGAAACTCGGTGGTTTGGTTCAGGCCAGGGAGCCCATCTGCAAATAAATGGCAAAATGAAAAACAGAAAGAGGTTTTCTTCTCTTTCTGAAGTGGAAAGTTATGTCCTCCATATGTGGCCCAGCAGCAGGACATTGTTTAGCAAAAACTTGAAGTCGCATAAGAGCCATGGTAATAACATAGCTTTAGGTGTTATACATCACAGAGTGTTTATAGTTTTTTATTAGTTTATTAAGATACTTGAAAAGTGATTCTAATGTAAACTAAGGTACATGAGGAAGACTCAGTGGGAACAAAGATTATATGAAACTAAATGCTGCCATGTAATTCCTGTCTCTATTTCAACCTTAGATCACCTGTAGATTCCCACTAGCTTTACGCAATGGAATCACTGCATGTTGAGATGAAAGCAGGCCAATGTTAACAGCCTCAGTCCAAATCTGTTAGTGTTAACTCTAGATAGGTCAGAGGTCATCTATCATCAGTATTTGCATAGTCTCATTCATTACTTTGTTACTGAAAATACTCTCATCCAAATCCAGAGAGGCAAAGATCACTGGAAGACTTTAATCTTTCAGACTGACTGATGTCATCCACTAAAGACCAAACACAACTCTAATGTAAGATTTGATTCTGAAGGAAAGCTGTTCTGTAACATTCACTAGAAAGAACACGTAACATTCCTATTATAAATCATAAACCAACCACTTTTATCCTCCTGTTTCCCCTGTACTGGGGTATCTACTCAGCCTTGCCCCCATCCTGACCCTCCCTAGAAAAAAAAGCATCAAGCGCTTACAGTCCTTGAATTCTAATTAGTATGGAATGGGTGTGAGAGGTGTGGTCTTTATAAGACCCAGAGTAGTAAACTTAGTGTGTAACAGTTATGAAAGTAAATGTAATTCATCACGTTATTTATTTTTGGTCCTAAAGTTAGAGCCGAAATGTCTGAATTAATGCTACGTTTTGATAGTCTTTGTATTGCACTGGGAACAACTGTAAAAAATCAATAATCAATAATCAATCCTGACATGTTCTTTGATACACTTATAGGTAATAGTACAAAGCTAGCCTTCCTTATAGATAATAGTACTAAACTAGCCTTCCTTATAGCTAATAGTACTAAACTAGCCTTCCTTATAGATAATAGTACTAAACTAGCCTTCCTTATAGCTAATAGTACTAAACTAGCCTTCCTTATAGATAATAGTACTAAACTAGCCTTCCTTATAGGTAATAGTACTAAACTAGCCTTCCTTATAGGTAATAGTACAAAGCTAGCCTTCCTTATAGGTAATAGTACAAAGCTAGCCTTCCTTCATCTTTGAGATATTGTTAAACTAAGAAACGTACTAAATGACACCGAAAAACTAGTTGAGGGTTTTTTTTTTTACCTTAAGATGAGACTCTAATGCCCTGCTAGTTGGATCCTCTAAGAGTTTAAACAAGTGTCAATTATTATAAAATGTGACAGCTGCAGCTTTTATCTTGACCATAAAATCTTGACCATATTAGCTCAAATCTGATGACTCTACATTGGTTGCCTATTAAAATCTGTATAGATTACTAAACTGTCTTAGTTTTCAGGGTCTTGTTCCTCAATAGACTCAATAATACATAAACTGCCACACCTACTTATATCACAAGGTGCTGGTTACCTAGAAGTATGAAAGTTATCCCCAGCTTTGGAATAATATTCCAGACACCATTCATGACTTGGGTTTCTATTTTTAAGTCTATGCTGAAAATGTACATGTTAGTCAAGCTTTTAAAAATGAGTTAGATACTTTGATGTTAGATAAATACTGCAGATCCTGGGACATAGAGAATTAAGACAAACTGAGACGTTGGCGTTGTCCCACCACTCTTGTACATTCACACAGGTGTGTTGACAGCAGAGTGAGGGGCCCTGATGTCTCAGCGAGAGCTCATGCCTGTGCTACCTTCTACCTAGTCTCTCCCTTTTTAGCTATGCTGATATAACTAATTCTGCTGGTGTCTCTTCCACTAAATTCGTCATATATATCTGGCCAGTGCATTCCAAACAGTGCAAACTCTGTCTGGGTTTCTGTTCTCTGCTGTGCTATACATCTGTCCTTCTTGATTCTTGTGATTCTGATGTAAGTTTGACAGAGTTTCTACTTGTCTGCCCTTCACACAGGGGCCACTATAAGCCCTCCAGCTGTATCTGATGATCATATAACACCATCTCTACTGGAAAGACCAAAAACTGTTGCTGAACGAACTTTAGTGAATAACCATTCACCACTGCCTTTGGTTCTCCTGCTACAAACTGTTAACTTGTTTACTGTGCAGACTCAATAGAACTACTAATTGGTTCTCACTGAGTAATCTGAGTACCTCAAACAAATATTTGTCAGTCATTTCTAAAGGCTTTTGATTAACCAGTTTCATAGCAAATTCATTCTGTCATTAGTTTGCACCATTAGTCTGGTGTCCAGACCAGAGGACGATGAGTTCCCCTTCTGAACCTCAGGGTTTTTCTTCCTCATGTTTTCAGGATTTTTCCTTGCCACTGTCATACTGGTTTATGCATTAGAAGGCCCAGACCTGGATTGTCTGTGTATTCCTGTATATAGTGTCTTCTGTAAAGCTGCTTTGTGACAACATGTGTTATAAAAAGTGAAGAGGAAAGTCTGTTTCAGTGTTACTGTGTGTGTGCAAGTGTGAATGTGTGTGTGCATGCAAGTGTGAGTATGTGCATGCATGCGTGGATGTGTGTGCAAATGTGAGTGTGTGTGTGTGAGTGTGTGTGTGTATGCGTGCGTGTGCATGACTTGGCATGAAGCTTGGGAGGTTTTTTAATAGAGCTGAAAATTTTCTTATGAACCTAATTGAACCTAATTATTTAGCAGGGTGGACAGTTAGGATGATACAGACAGTGTGCACCCTAGAGCAGTTAGGATTATCAGACAGTGTGCACCCTAGAGGATTTAAGATGATACAGA
>JAOXYF010000018.1:3146872-3159882 GCA_028565775.1 Sternarchorhynchus goeldii | reverse complement strand
GCCGTGTGTTTCTCAGGTACTGTACACCTGTGTACTCTACGCCGTGTGTTTCTCAGGTACTGTACACCTGTGTACTCTACGCCGTGTGTTTCTCAGGTACTGTACACCTGTGTACTCATGTCCACTACACTTCAGTACTTGCTGTCTGAACACTCCTCATAACCCTGTGTTATCTTATCTTTCATATTGTACATCCACAATGGAAGCATTTGTTTGTATTACATCAATCTATGTAAATGAGGCACCAATTCTCTTATAAAAAATCTGTTTGCACATTTGTGCAGGATGAACTCTCTGCACTCCACCCTTTAGATCAATTTTTGTCTCTGGAGACCCTTTTGTTCATTCACTCTCCACACTAGCTTAAGCAGTAACTTTGACTCGCACTCTGGCAAAGATTACATTCCACAAGGAGTGGCCTATCCCTTTTGCCATTGGAGGAGTCATTTCCCAAGGCGTCAGCGTTGGCATGACAACGAGCGGGAGCTGCTGGTCACAGGGCACTGGGGCAGGCCTGATGGTGGCAGATCTGTTGTGATGTCAACATCTTGTATGGGCCATACACAATTAGCAACCATCAACAGACCTGTATTTACACAAAACCAATCTCCTGCCTGTCACCCCACTCTGTAGGTTAATTAGTTTTAAAGGTCTGTGTTGACCTCAAGAAACAGGCTACAAATTCTTTAGGCTATTAAAATGTCAGTGTTATTGACAGATTAAATCAGTTTGGGACCTGCTTCCAGCTGTCATGAGCGGTTGTGGAGCACAGAAAAGATATAAACAGGTTTTTATGAGTGTACATTCTAAATATTAAGCATAGATATTGACTATTACAATGACAGGATAAAGAAATCCATATTTTAAAAGGTTTAATGTAACACATGTTGAGTTTTAAATGATTTAAATGTTAATAAAGTCCATTTGACTTTTTTAATGGAAAATCTGTTTGTCTTGTTATGCAGTCAGTAAACATACATATTCTGCTTTCAGAAACCCAGCTGAAATGTCGAAATTCACAAATTTGTTGCATGTATTTTATGGAGCTCATTGTATTTGCTGGTGAATGTAGTGATTAAAGTGTGTGATGATGTAATGTGGGTTGGAGTCCCCAAGGACAGGGCTGTTTTGGTGGTGGTATACCCAGCGGAGAGCAAGAGAGACGAACCGTCTGCCGCTTTGCAGTCCCATGATGCCACACTGATGTCTTGCTGTGTGGCATCTTTGTCTAATGCTCTTTTGAACATGTGTTTTTCACTTTACTTTTATTAGTGAAAGTGAGCAAAATCCAATGTATGAACCAAAGATCCAATGACACGATCGATAAACAACAACGTACAACAGCAGACAACTGTATTGTTAGTTTTAGTTGATGTTTTATGTATGGATGTATTTATTTTACCATTTATGAGTAGAATCAGAGCTCTGTTCTCTAGCACATTTATAGGGGAGCAAAAGAAAACAGTCTGTTTGTTTGTTTATTCACCACATGTGTTATTGCGTCATTAGTTTATGTACAATAAATATCTAAAACAGATTCTACATGTTTTTACTTTTGCATCTGAAATGAGTCTCACAAGGAGACCAAAGTACAGATGACAGTAAATCACACCAAAAAATCACATTATTACATTGTCACATTTTGTCATGTATCTTGTCATGTTATGCCAACCTGTTTGAGTGGACTGGTCCGTATTAAAAGTTTAGATTACAAGCCATGTTTATAACAGATTGTAAACAGGATGCTAACTACGAACAAAACAAGACATCCAATGTTTATTTCTAAGCTCAAAGGAAAAATGTGAATGTGAGATTTGTGGGGTTTTTTTGCTAGACAGGCTCATTACACACCATATGTCTTATGGCCTGTTTATGTTTGAAACATGCTAAAACTATATCAGGTTCACTCTTAACTTTTTAATGTCATTTATTACAGCATATAATATGCTTTACATTTGAAGTCTTAGACTTCATACCTGCAAAATTACATTCATAATACCTGCATCTCTTATCCAAAAACATGTACGTGGGATAGAATTCTGTACATGTACCTGAGTACACCTGAGTTTACCTAAAGTAAAACATGATTTTGCTGTAGGCCATTGCGTACAAACAATGTCAGAAAAGCTTTGCTTGCCAAATGCACCCCTTCGCAGGCCTCAAATGTTCTCAGCTTTGATCATTCAGATGACTGTCATGCTTTGTTGTAAGTACCTAAGCCGGTGCAGTCTGTTTTCCTTTCCAAGCACCTCAGGTGGTGATTGTCCGTACTTGCAGGTCTTCTACATGCTCCAATAACGGGCTGGTGGCCGGCGTTCAGAGTCAGTACTTCCCTGCAGTCCTGGACCGAGAATGGCAGTTCTACTGCTGCCGCTACAGCCGAAGATGCCCATACTCCTGCTGGTGAGTGGAAGCTGGGAGCTTCGAAAACATCAGCTCAGTCACCACAAACCACAAAGAACAAATGGTCTGTGTATCTGTGATTAATTTAATTACTCTTTAAACATTGTATTCAGGGAAATAGCGAGAGTAACCTACTGCACGCTTTGACCAGTGGTACTCCTGCTGAAGGAAGACAATAGCTCCCACTTTGAGAAGCTCTGTTTGTGCTTTGAACATTGCCCTGTACACAAGACCCTACTGCAAAATCCTTCTTTGTTGTTGACCAACAGGAAGACCTCTGATGTTCCAGAGTACCACAGGGAAGAGGGTGAAATGGTGATTCCTACATATGGCTACTTCATCAGAGGAGCTCAGACCACCTTCAGTGGTGTGCTCAGGTATCAACTGTTCCTTACCAACGCTGTCAAGCAATTCTGCCTCTGACACGATTCATGTAACAGTTCCTCGCCTGTCACAAGCAGTGTAGTGGGAATAAAGCCCAACGCTCTGTTTCTGCTGTGTTCCAGGGATCGACAATGGAAGTACATTCTGTGCAGGATGACAGATTTTGATTGTGAATTTCAGAACGTCTAAACTTCCTCTGTGGTTTAGAAGGCAGCCTGCACTCTGGATCACTCTCTTCTTGCATGTACATACAGAAAAAGGAAATGGCAGATGTATTTCCTATAAATTCATACGATTAATATCTAATTTTATATCAGCGTTTTCCATTTTTTGTTAACCCTGCATGAGTCACTGTGTTCATCTTGATCTATGTAGTTTATATTAGCATGAAAATACTAGTTGAAATGTTCAAATGGAAATGCTACTTAAAAGCACTTCACATGGGCACAATATTTCATTGCCTACGTGTGATTATTTTGTTGATTTCCTTTGGTTGTTTCTAAACTTTATATACAAAACCCAAATAATGTTAATCGCATAGTAATAGCATTTGGCAAGCTTGATACCTCCAGCATGTTCTGGCAAAGAAATGTTCTACAGTGTGGTATGTTTGTATCAAAACACTAAGGTAGCTGTATAAGAACCAATAAAACATCCTTTCTGTTGGTGCATTTGCTCTCCTGTTGAGTGACAGAGGAAGTGACACCCTGCCATCTGTTCTTTCACAGTGATGATTCTGATGCAAAAAGACACCTTTTGAAGGTCGGTTTCACAGTAAAGCACTGCAGTATAATCCTGACTTCTGATGTATGCTTTGCTACTCAGTAATTACAGAAGCAATTATGGCATGTTTGACTCTAGCTGCCACGGTGTGTGTTTGTGTGTGTTTACTGTGGAGAAATGCTTGTGTGATTTCTGTGTGTTTTTTGGATGTGTGTGTGTATGAATATGAGAGATAATTACAGGTTATGTAAAAATGTTTGAATTGTGAAGTCAGTCCTAAGCCAGACTGAAATTATTCACAGTCATATTTTCCTTAGACTGATCAGGAAAATGTTTAAATAAATTTAATGCATTTTAACTAGCAATGCACATTCACCCAGCATCTTAAAATCTAACATGTTACTAATCCAGTTTTCCCAGCAAATGTGCAGAAGCTTGTTGCTACTCCATGAACATCAGTCTTTTGCAGAACTGCACTTCAAAGGCGTATTGCAGAGCAGGAGTTGCTTTCTCAGCTCAGGTGCTTTCACTGGTCACTCCGGTCCTGCTGAGTGATCTCTGTCTGGAACGTCCTGGCCTCCCTTGTTGTGGATGTGTCTGGTTTGCGGTCATCGATTCTCAACATTGCACATTTCTGGAAGCTGTTGTGTTTGAGCCAAGAGGCCAGGCATTGTAGCAACATGGATGGAGCTGGTAACAAATGGCCTGTCCTCCTGAATATGTCCAGTTCAGAGGATTTACAGTGTGGCAGCCAAAACTAGTTATAGCAAAGAGGGTCCAACAGACATATCATTTATCAGTCTGCTTCCTCCTTTCCTCTGCTTTCTTTTCCTGTCTCTTAATTACAGATGGGAGACACTGGAGACAATACTGTAATTATGGTTGGTCTATAGGAACAAGAGTTCTGTCAAACCAGGGTATTTAGTTTTAGAACCTGTCTCAGGACTATTGTGTAATTATGGGATAAAAGCAATCCCATGCAATGTTTCACAGCAATAGAGAATAAGTGCATCTTAACGTGGTGGAATAAACTGAAAAACTCCATAAAACCTAAAACATGTTTAACATTTGGAGGAGGGTGTTCAGCATTTGCTGATGAATGTCCAGTTCTCCACAAACCACATACTGTAATGACTGTCTAAACTCCTCGAACCAACATGCAGTCATTTCCCTGCTGCTTTCTCTGGTTTTCTTTAGAAAAATTTTGAATTTTTTTCTATCCTCTCAGGAAAGGTCTCCTCTGCTGCATAGTAAGTATGTCATGTGATCTATTAGGTCTTATATGATTCTTATAAGAGACCTTTTCTGCCAGAACTGCTTGGGTGAAACAGGTTACTTCAGAGGCAAATTGGAGATTAATGCTGTGACTAAAAACGAAGTGTTATTTTTTTTTAGTGTGCTTTCCTGAAACATTGTGTGTATTCAAGTAAGGAACCCAGTAAAAGTATTTCTCTCCCTTTGTCCAGAGGGCAGATGACATCAGCCAAACAAAGACGACAAAAATGGATCCTTCCTTCCTGAACACTTGAGAGTAACATTACATTGTTGTTTGATTCAACTGATTTTAAAAAGGTTAAAGGACATTTTACAAAGCCTAGCAGTTAGCTGAAATACTTGACTCTTTCACTGTTTAATTCTGGTAAAGGATATACACGGTTTGTTTTGTAAAGAAATGTCATGTATAATGTACAGTATGTGGGTATGTGGGGTATGGTTTGTGTGTGATAAATGTGGGATGTTCTGGGTTATCATGGACTAAAGGTCTGGGACAGATGGACCAGGCAGCAGTGGAACGCCCAGGTCATTCAGACAGGGCTGTGGGACTCATTACTGCTGCCACAGGACAACAGCTTCTCATCCTGATCTGTGGAAATGAGCACACACAGTTGGCAGTTAATGTGTGCGTTTCGTGTTTCTAGTTGTAGATATGTCAGAGTGTGCATACACTGCCTTGTGCATATCAGACATGTGTGTGTGTGTGTGTGTGTGTGTGTGTGCGTGAGTGTGTGTGAACCTGTGAGACTATCACTGGGTCAGTTTATTCTCCATATCTTATAGTGCGTGCATATGGGATGTGTGAATATGTGGGTGCTAGTGTGTGTGTGAACACCCTTTGAGACTATGACTAGGTCACTTAATTTTCCATGTCTTATAGGGCTTGTGTATAGGACGTGTGTGTGTGTGTGTGTGTGTGTGTGTTTAAACCAACAACTATGAATTAGTTCATTCTCTAACAAGAATCACTCATTTTTAGAGGGTGACCCTCCATGATTGTATTGCCTTTGGTTCACCAGTATGATAGTGAATCAAAAGACAACAGAACCTTTCCAGGCCCCTACTGAGGTGTAGGTCAGTGTAAATACCTTTAGTTCACGACTTCCCAAACAGCTTGAAGAGGCAGTTTACACTTTAAACATTCTACACCACTAGCCACTCCAGTATGTGAAAACCTTCATAAACATTGCTTTAATATGAATGACCTGACTTTTCAGTTTTACCTCTTTCCCTTGTTAACGTATCACCTTGCTTCAAGGTAAGTCACATTAGTGGGTCAGAAATAATTACCCGATTGGTCAGACCATCTGGTGTGACATGGCAACGGGAAACAATCTATCACCTATTAAGTCATTTTTATTTTTAGCATTTTATTTGAATGTTTAATGGGTTTTCAGTTGTATAACAGTTATTGGATTGTTTTCAGTATTAGATTCAGTATCAGCCTATACTTTACACATAGTCATCAAACAATCAGTTCAATGTCAAGAAAGACTCTTCCACCTTGCAATTGCAGATGCTTGTGTTAATGATGTGTTTATGTGAGAAGGTCCGTGCTCCATGTCTTATGGCTCTCCAGAGGAATCCAGGCCGGGGTGTCCCTAGAAATACAGGAGCCTCTCATGCTCCTTCCACCCCCAGCCTCCTCCGCCCCTTCCCACTTTCCCGCTCTCCCTCCTCCTTCCACCCTCCATTGTCCCTTGTCCTCTGCCTCGTGTTCCTTTCTACCATGGGTTGGGTTGCTGCTGCAGTGGGAGGGAGGGCAGGATCTCTGCTAACTAAGGTAATAAGTTCCAGGCTGTCAGCAAGTTTTCATTGCTCTGTAGCAGTCAAGCCTGCAAGACACGCAACATGGCATGAACGCTTCCTGATACTGTCGCACGTGTATTCAATTCGGCATGAACGTTCAGGCATGCGCACCTTTCCTGATACCGTCGCACGTGTCTTCATTTGAAGGTCAAACTTCAAAGAAGGAGAACAGGTGCCATAATGTCTTAAACATGCATTCCTCACTACATTTAGTTGTACTATATTTCTAATGCAAATGCCATTTTACTGTTCCCTATGAATGCCCAGCTGACTTTTATGAAAGTATGCAGGTGTTTATTAACTCACATGATGAGGAGTTCTGCACACTATAAATTCAGTCTACTTCTGGGAATAGAACTGCAGGTAAAGGGCTTAATCCTGCTAAAAGCATTTCCAGGGAATGTTATGACCAGTGACCAAAGGGAATACTGAGAAATATGCAGACAATAAAAGGTAGTCTTTGAATTTGCAATCTTTCTATATAAGAAATGTGTCTTATAAAAATGCATTATACTCTATTGGTTGCCTTTATATGGATAAAAACAAACTATTGTAAACATAACGAATTAAGCAACAGTGCCTCGTTCACACCAGCTAAGGTCCTTCACACAGCATTCAAACGTAGCACGTCATAAGGCTTCCAAGCAAGTGAATCGGCCAATCGTATTGTTTGTGATGATTCTCTGAGAGCGGTCCATCACCTCTTTCTCAATAATGTCATCTTAAGGTCAGGGCCAGTGTGCTGGTTTGAAAGGGAGTCTATATTCTCGGAAGGAAAAGGTTTCATAGTTACAAGATGAGGCACTACCTCCTCTTTTGATCCTCGTGGTGGTGAGAGCACTGGCCAACAAGAATCTCATTACTATAGGGTTATTGTGCTCTGACTTCATGGCTGATTAGAGGCCAAACAGGATGTCACACCGTCTCTGGTGCCAGTGTTGGATGAGTGGTGACAGACTAACCTACCCTGACCGCGTTTCGCTGTTCTATCATTTCTCTCAATAAAAAAGGATGTAAGTGATCAAAAGAAGGGGGTGTAGGAGGTGGGGGTCTTGCCTCTCTCAATAAATACCTCAGGTTGGTTTTGATTTTTAATTGTTTAAAACTTTCAAATATCCACCCAAATACATTTCAGGTATCTGCAGTGAGCTATACCACCGTGCAGTGGTAGCTATCAACCATCTGTTTTTTTTTACCCAGGTTGCCTTGCGAGAGAAACTTGGGAGATGAGAGAGGGAAAGTTACACAGATACAATGGCAGTACTTTGATCCCACAGCTACTTATGAGTGCTCCACCTCTAGAGCCTGGCAATGAGTCTTCACAGCTTGATTGCGTAATGGAGGAGAGGGGGTGGCTATCAGGGTGTTGCTAATCCTGTGCCCTGGAAAGACAGTTCCCAGCAGGACCACAGTCTCACTGTAACCCCGTCCCTGTTTCCACACCAACTGACGCACAGCCACTGCTTCCTGACCCAGCTCTCACCCAGTAACCTGCAGCAGACGCACCAATACCAGTCTAAAATCACCTAAAACCTAAACCTATTGACATTATGATACTACCAGCATAACACATTTAGTGTTTGGTATTTCTAAATACAAGTTTAATGTGAATATAAGGTTAGAGGTGAAAGAAAAATATGAAGTATACATTTTGTGTTAATTATTAGCACTATATTAAGAACTAGGCTTGGCCAAGTAGCAAAAAAAATTGCTTCCTAGAAGTTCTCTCGCCTTTCAAGGTCATTCGCATGCTCATAAACTCTGGTGGCCATGGAATTTTTCCAGTGGGACAGAAAGTCACCTTGTAGCATATCCTGTTCTCTCCTGAACAGAGTCTCCTCAGAATGCTTATCTGGAATGTGACTCTCTCAATAAACAGGGACACATTCTTCCTTTTTTTCTCTCTACTTGCAATTTCACAGTTTCTCCAAAACTGACCCCTGACCTGCACATGACCCCCGTAATATAAGATGTCAGTCTAAGAGACAATGGCCATCTATCTGCATTCAAGCAGATGCCACCATCCCTCTCTTTACACGAACACCATGCAAAATCCAATAAACCAGCAGAACAGCCATTAGCCAGCTAATAGGTATGGCTGCTGAGAATTACGATGGGGAGTGCTTGTCCTGCAGCGGGCTGCCATTGGTCAGGGGCTTCCCTTCTGTATCACGTGATTGGTTTATTACTGCAGTTCAAAGAACGCCAGCATCAGTATTAATTAATGAACATTCAAATGTCTTGAAAGGTCTCCTCACACTTGTCGTGGAAGATTCTGACATGGTTCTCGTTTGCTAATCTAAGATATGGTCTTGAAGGGACCTGCTTGTCCAGCTGGAATCAGCTAAACCAGTTTTGATTTATTTGCTTGAATGATTTTGGATCTTTTTTTGGTTGTTTTCTTTTTACGTTTTTTTCCTTTTCATTTTGTACTGTTTCTTTTTCCTGCTGTGACCTCATAGCTCTCGTGTGTCCGATACCTTCCTCAGACAGAAATGGAAACCTAAACCTCCCATTCTGTCTGTCTGTGCAGAAACAATGGCTTGTCGTCGAAACTACGTATGATGGTATGATGTTTGTGTGTGTGTGTGTGTGTGTGTGTGTGTGTGTGTGGGTGTGTGTGTGTGTGTGTGGGTGTGTGTGTGTATGGGTGTGTGCATGTGCTCACTATTACACAGGGTAATCACTACACATGTGAATAAACCCCATCACATACACCCATTTTCTTTATACAAACAGCCAGTGATTCTCAGTGAGTGTATTTCCTTCTTCTCTGTCCATAAACCTCCTGGCTTTGTTCATATAAATGGCAGTCATCAACAGTTATGAAAAGGTATAAACAAGACACTTTAAGCAGAAGTACAAGAGTCTTAGAGTTCTATCAGGGTAATTTTGTGCCCAGTGCACTTTGCATTGTACATTGTGAGAAGATCAGCACAACAAAATAAGAGTCCCTTATAAACGACCTAGCATGAGGAAAGGTGTCAGTTTATTTGCAAACATGTGATCAATGTCAATTTGATCAAGACCCCAAATGACAATGTCTAAGCTTCAGTGCAACATTTAAATGAAGTGCAAATCTTGTTTTAATTTCGTGATTCCACAGAACGTGTGATGCGTAAGAGGCACACCAAATGTAGTGGGTCGAGAAAACATGTCCACAGTATTGCCAATGATACTAATTATTTACCCTTACATCTTATTCATGGTCTACTCTATGCAGCTGCGCTAACTTGGAGCAAAATCTAAAGTGTCTTTCTGTTTCACCTTCAGGGTCTTGCATCATGTAGCAGAGAATTGTGTAAGACCTTTTGGTCGTCTGACATAGAAAAATATTTTAACTCAGCGAATACTGAATGTCATATGGAGTTCATCTGTCTGACGTGTTCGGCGTCTGTATGTGAGTCAGGGCTGCACAGTGTCCCTTCTGTCTCATGTTCATAAGAAGCTGTTCTCAGAGCAGCACATGTGTGATGGAGCAGGTCCAGGCACTCAGACGTTCTGTTCTCAGAGCAGCACATGTGAGGAAACTGTCCAGGCACTCTGACATTCTGCTCCGCACTGCCACCTTGCGCTGTGCTGTGTTGTGCTGTGCTGTGTTGTGCTGTGTTGTGCTGTGCTGTGTTGTGTTGTGTTGTGTTGTGTTGTGCTGTGTTGTGTTGTGCTGTGTTGTGCTGTGCTGTGTTATGTTGTGTTGTGCTGTGTTGTGGTGTGTTGTGCTGTATTGTGCTGTATTGTGTTGTGCTGTGCTATGTTGTGCTGTTCTGTGCTGTGTTGTTTTGTGTTGTGCTGTGTTGTGTTGTGCTGTGCTGTGTTGTGTTGTGCTGTGCTGTGTTGTGCTGTATTGTGTTGTGCTGTGCTATGTTGTGCTGTTCTGTGCTGTGTTGTTTTGTGTTGTGCTGTGTTGTGGTGTGCTGTGCTGTGTTGTGCTGTGTTGTGCTGTGTTGTGTTGTGTTGTATTGCGTTGTGTTGTCGTATGCTGTGTTGAATTGTCTTGTGTTGTGTTATGCTTTGTTGTACTGTGCTTGTCTGTTTGTTGAGAATAAATGGTCACCTTATGAAAAGGTTCTCTGTCACGCTTCTCATGGTTCTCGATGAGCTCAGAGAGTGCAGCACTTGCAGGTGATGGATGGAGCCCATACCTCCTCAAACTCACCTTCACACACACACCACATTTCATTCCCTCCTACTGCTATTGACTGAGGAACTCTCATAGCATGAGTTGTTACCTTGGCATCCTATCATATATATTCATATACTGTCACATGCAAGAAGTAATCTGTTGAGACTGGTACAGCTCAAGGACCCCCGGCTTTGTGCAAGTAGTGTATAATAAAACAGTTTTTTCAATGTAAGTTCAATTATGTGTTATGTTCCTGGTATTCACTACTACTAGCTAACTCAGCAGCAGGGCAAACACTTCCTCTGTCAATGTCTGGGTCAATAATGTGTTACTTTTTGCCACTAGTGACTTCTTGCATTTTCTTCACTGACTAGAAAGTTTTAAATGAACATTAGTGCGCCCCCTATTGTCAAGTCTCTACAATTACTTTTATTATTGCTCAGCTTCAGTAGAGATGTAACAACAGTAGAGAACAGATAAAGATATTAGCAGAACAAAGTACACCCAGAATTGTAACAAATGTAAACCAGTCCCCTTGTGGAGAAGTTTTATAAGTTGTGGAGATAAAGAAAATCCCTAAGGGTAAGTTCATGGACAATTTTTGTTTGCGTGTTAACATGTGCTAAATACATTTTTAGCAACATGTGCTAAAAAAAATTCTCTGAGAAAATATAGCTGCAGCACTAGAGAACTTTACTCTCTTTACTTTCTGAGAACTGAGTAGAACTGAGTAGATTTTCCACTCCACTGAAATGCCATGAATGGACCTAATGCCCTTCCATGGCAAAAGTCAAATAGTGCTGGAAATATCATGTATACTATACACACCAACTTGATGGTATAAACAGGCAAGAATCTTAATGAATGGACATACATGTAAACACAGAGAACCTGAGGGTGTGCTCATGAGGGCCCAGAGGACATGTGAATTGGCTCCATGCTTTTACTACCACACCCGACTGGGACCAACCAAACCAGTGCAGTTCAAGGACCATGGCATTTATATGGAGCAAAGTTCTAGTGCTAAGAGAAATGACCACTCCTGCTCTCTCTCTCTCTCTCTCTCTCTCTCTCTCCGTCTCTGTGCACTTGTGTGTGTTTTAAGCCTGACAAAGTACAAATTACAATACATATTATAAATGATAAAGACACTTATAGTGTCATGCACCAATTATAGCCATTAAAAAAGTACATGAGTAAGTAAGGCTGTTACTTCAGAGTCAGAGTATGTGAGTAAGGGTGTTAAGAGTCAGAGTATGTGAGTAGCTGAATGGTTTTTCCTGTCCTCTGTCCCTTAACTGGGCTAAGCTGTAGTGGAGTTCATTTGAAGAACACTTGGATTTATGATTTCATGGAAGCTGGGAGAGAAAGATTAGCCCTGTCTCACTTTATAATGCCATGCTCGTTTTTCATACACGGTTGAAAGAACACACAACAGGATAATAGAAGAAATGGCTCTTCAGTTTCTCATACACTGTTATTAGTCTCTTATGTTATGTGTTTTGGGTTCATCTCTACCACAGTGTGCCAGCAATTACAGAAACGAAGATGTGAGGCATATGTGTCACTTACTCTTGTGTAGTGTGTGGACGTCCATGTTAAGGCCTCATGTTAAGATTTTAAAGTAAGTTGTAAAACTGGTTCTGATGTTGACAACTTTGCATTCAGAAAACCTGTCATATGTCTGCCATGGGTATTGTTTCAGATATTGAGAATTACTATCCTGGTAACTGACACATTTATTTAATATGGGCTGCCAGTAAACTGGAGGAGCAGCTTCCAGTAGATAATTAAGCAGTGATTTCCTTCAGTTCTGCTGAAGGCATTAAGGTTTGTTCAGTCAAGACATTATCCCAGCATGAGTACAAAGCACTCCAACATCACAGGAGAATTAAGTGCTCCCCTCCTGCAGGACACCACTTGTGAGGCAAAGTAAAACAGTGAAAACAACTCTCTCCTAAAGCATAAACAAATGTGTTAACATACTCTAACATCCCTCATGCATCTTTTTCTCAGTTACATAATGCTTGCATCGCATTGCATAAACCCTAAAGTCTTTCTGTTTAACTTTCTGTAGCATCTTATGAAGCACTTCATCTTATCAATCAGATCACTGATGCATGGACTGAATGTAATGAGAGAATGTACTGAGACACAACCTAACACATACTGCTCCAACAAGTATGTGTGTTCTTGAGATGTCTTTAGTTACACAGATGCTGACAGACATAAAGGTCTGTTTGTTACGCTCTTGTCTGTTTCTGTCTCCCTGGTCAACCTGACTGCAAATATA